>JBBPSB010000008.1:0-180151 GCA_038093375.1 Xerocomus brunneocitrinus | reverse complement strand
CTCACCGCAGATCAGAACCCCACATCCTCCCCTCTCGCCAGTCCAGGTGCAGCCGGTGTTGGTGCAGGCACCGCACTCAGTGCTTCCAGCCCCTCCCCCGAGGTTAACCTAGAACAGGACGCTTATACGTACAAGGCAAAGGCCCTTTACGCATGTGCGTATCCCTGCTCCCCTCTTCAACGTAATTTTCACACGTATTTTATAGATACCGCTTCTCCCGATGACCCAAACGAAATTTCCTTCATCAAGGGCGAAATTCTCGATATCCTCGACAAGCAAGGCAAGTGGTGGCAGGCAAAGAAACCCGACGGAACGGTCGGCAGTGAGTATCGTGCTCTCCTCTCTTGTCTTGCATTGTTCACCGTCCCTCTAGTCGCTCCTTCAAATTATCTCCAGATTATATAGTTCTACCTTTTCATTTCATGGACACTTGTCATGCACTCCACGAACTTGACGTTTTTTTAATGGCGCTGAGATTACCGAGTTGCTTCTCCTTGGTGTTGTTGTTCTCATCAACTATAATGTCTGATTTCCTCAATCCTACACGCCCTATTTATCTCTTTCTCGGCACGACGATACCAAACGGCATGTTTTTGCTCTTACGCACTCATACTACACTCCGATCGATTTATACCGTTGAATGACGGCGTGTGACAAGTCCACAGCAACTGCGACCACTTGCACATGCTCAGTCAGCTGCCGCCAGAAGTTTGGATCATCGTTCTCCGTTGGACGACTTATCCTCCAGACGGTTATCCCGCACCCTGCTACGAGCCCTTTCGCGATTCGTTGGAGACGTTTGATGAATCGCTCAAGACGAAGCGTACCCTCGTCCAGGTGTGCCGTCTCTGGCGGGTCCTTGCCACCGTCTTTCTCTACGAGGACGTGCGCATCAGATATGATCCAGGGATGCTCAAGCTTTTGGCTGCTGGCCATCCCATAGATAACGCGATCCAACCACATCCCCTTGGGAAATTGGTTCACCGCCTCGAACTCCCCTACACCCACACTTCGACAGAAAAGCCTGGTGATACCCAGGACATCGTCGAATTTCTCGGCAGTTGCACCTCTCTCAGAACCCTGGTCCGGCCCTTTCTTGATGCACTTCCTTATTCTATCCGTTACGAATTCCCTGCCGAGATCGTCCCACTATCCTCCCTCACGAGACTGGAATGGTGGCACTATAACAATGCTGCCCGTTCAGGTGGCATCAATTCCTTGATGGATGTCCTTCGCAATGCCCCTTCCCTGCAATTCCTATCTCTCGGTGGCGAGTTTTGGATGAGCTCTATGCAATTAAACTCTCCAATACGATTGCCAGCACTAACAACACTGCGCTTGAGGCGTGTAAACGCCTTGTTTGTGTGGCAGATCAGGCGATGGGAACTCCCTTCTCTTGTGCACGTCGTCGCCGACTTTCCAGCAGACCACGGTGGATTGGAAGAGTTGTGGCATCATTTCGGTAGCCAACTCTGCACGGTCGAGTTTGGACGAAACATTGCCTTCCACATGACCGACCAGATCTCGACATTCCTTCGAGGCTGTGCGGGGGTTAAAGTCTTCAACTACTTTATCAACTTCACACTGCCACCTGCCGAATCACTGCTGGTCGAGCAACCTTCCCTCCAATGTATAGGCATCCATGCTTTCCCGTGTGGCATTCTCAACGATAATTGGATGCATCTCAACCGCCATTTCAACTTCCTTGCCAGTCGATTCCTTCCCGCTCTAAAGCGCATTGTCCTGTATGGAGACTGGGAGCGGACCATTGACGATCCACGCATTTCGCCCGCCTTGGATCGCCTCAGAGAGCAGGGGCGTGTAATTCTGTATGGAAATCGCTTGACAGATCCTATTTGCGACCACCTCTGATCAACGGTGAGGATGACGTTTCGCCTCTTTCTCACTAAACTCATATTCATTCTTCTTGCTTCCCTCGACCTCCAACTCAGTGCTTCGCGTGTTCTCATTATTCCATCATTCTTATTTTATTTACATCCCTTTTCATTTCATTCCACCTTACATGACGCCAAAGCACTAGAGCCAGCTGGCTTTGGCTGCGAAGGTGGTTGGCAGACTATCGTACGATAGATACCGCCATAGTGTTCTTTATTCCAGCAGATGATCACAATCCCCAAGTGTAGATCGAAATTAGTCATTATCGATGATCTGATCGGACATTTCATTGCCAGTCTGCTTGAAACCACGGGATCAACTCGACCTATTCAAATCTACATGCAGCACGGTACTCAAGTACTTGACACCCTCTGAACTTGCTTTCTTTTAGCTGCAGCTCGGTAAAGTAGGTGCCACGGAATGCTCAGGTGAGTCCCGGTTCAACGCAACCCTTGACCACAGAATCTGTATGTTGTACAGGTCCGATCTCTTGGAAGAGATGTGCTTTAAAACAGCCGCTATAAAGGCATGCAGATTCAAAATCAGTCTGTTGACTCGCTTCGTCCTATTCTAGGTCTGTGTATATCCTATCTATTCACCAGGTCCCCAGCATGCCTTCGTATTCTGGGGGATTGGTCGACGATCGAACCGATCACCCAGAATACGAAGGTATTATAGCAATGGCCATACATCGGTTCGTGTCTCACCACATTCCACATTCACTTCTCATATGCGCCCTATGGTCATGAATACCTTCGTAGATATCAGCGACTCATTTGCCCTTTCAAACAAGCGATGGATATCGGTACTTTGAACAGTTCTGAACAAGTCTGAATTCACGTCACAGATGCTGGCACCACTTTTGAGCCTGACTGCAATGGTTCTTGGCTGACGGCACCAGAAGTACAGGGCTGTTTCAGATATGATCCGGGAGGTACTAAGAAACCCGTCGTGGACATTGACGTACTGCGCGCTCCTTTGAGAACGTGATGCGGGTATCACAGTGACGTGAGCCGCCAAGCACCATTACATCCCTGGCGTGGACGAGCGACGCAAGGCCTTATTCCGACCGTTCCATTCCAACAAGTGTAATGAACCTTTGAATCCACGTTTTCGAAATAGGACTGAGTGAGGGCTAGGAAGAGTAAGTACATGCATACAAAGACACAGATCCAACAAACATCAGGATACATTTTCAAGCCATGTCTTTCCAATCACCATCCACGAGGCAAATACCCCGTTTGGCTAAACGCTGTCTCCACATTCGCATTTCACCCTGCACACCGGCTTCTTGAGCGTGGAGACTCAACCCCTTTCGCAGCCATCGCACGTCCCTCATGCGTACGACATTCAGCGAAGGCAGCCAAGGAAGCAGTGCCTCCAAGATTCTCCAGAAATCATGATTCGGTCGAGGGATAGAAAGAATCTGCAGTGGTATTTCCGCCTGTTCCAAATCTGTGATATCGGGAGGCAGTAAGGCAGGCAACGGATTTTCGAGCGAGAGGTGACGTAGGTTTGGACAAGTGTGGAATAGAGTACTGGGAGAGGGGTAAAAGCGTGTGGGCCAGGATTTTGAGCTGAAGAGCGAAAGCGTCGAAAGCAAGGTGCCATGCACATCGATGAATCGAGTTGTGAGGGCCATCGGATAAGGAACATCGTCATATGGAGTGATGTATAAAGCACGTAGACGAGGAAGAGTTGCGTTTAACAGAGCATGTAGGAGAGAGGACGAGGGCATGGATAACACAGTCAAGGTATGCAAGCGGGGTAGATTGAGCTTCATGTTCATGTTCGGGATTTCGACTGCTTCTCGAGTGTCAAACTCCGCGTCTGCTGGCTCCATATCTTGCCCAAAAATTTCCAGACGCTCGAGTTGACGACACGTTCGAAGCAGTCGAACGAGGGGGTCCTCCTCGATGGAAATCGCAGAGCTGAATGCGGCAATGTAACAAACACCGGTAAGAGCCCTCAGATTGGAATTTCCATCTCTGTTGGTCAGAGAGGCAAGAACACGGCGACTCAGTGGAAGAGCTGGCGATAGCGCTAGGCTTTCCATGAATGGCATCAGAGGAAACAGAGAGGTGAGTAGCGAGTCAATGATGAATGCCTGTTTGGAATCATGTATGGCGGTTATCTCTGATAGATCGAGAGACTGAACCCATCTTCCGGGGGTGGAATATGGTATTCTGCGAATGGAATCCCACAGCTGGTCTGCAGTGCGGAGTCGTGCAGTGAACTTGTCCAGGCCGCTGATGGTGTAGAGCTTTACGGTTGAATATAGGAGCGGCGAGGCCACCTCCTGCGAGCTGAGTGTTAGCGACTTCTGTAGGGAATGACCAGGCTATCCATCAAGTCGGTGGGGTAAATATAACTGCGCCCCCGTTGCAGGCCTCGAACGATATACATAGACCACCCCGATTTGATGGACACCAAAATGAGAGACAGTTGAAACTTACACGAAAAGACTTGCATACCAACATCAACGAAACACACCACGATGATCTGCTTGCAGTGTGCTTGCGATGGGACCGCTGTGATGCATCCGATGATAAGGCGAGAATGAATATCCTTGACCAAATTTCGACTGGCAGAGGTTTCAAGGGCGGCTGCTTAGGCAGGAGAGGGAGGAGAACGAAACGTCCACCATATCGTGCAAGTGGTCTCGGACACAGCAGAATCGTCTCGCTCATGCAACAAAGGTCTGAAAATATGAGCGGTTGGACTTAGTGGTGCGTGTCTCGGAAGTAAATGTTTAATATCCTGATTATCACCGCCCTCCAACTACGTGGCGTAGATTACTCCGGATCTTAGTATACCTGAATAAACACACGTAAGGTTTGCACCATCACGAACTACGAGGTTGAACCAAGCAAGTCGCTCATTTCGTCCACAAATTTCTGATAGTCGTCTTTCCCTTTTACCATCGGGGCGCTCGGTCCTTTATCTGGTACTTGACTATTGGACGTAGGGGCAGGGGCAGTTCCAAACTGGCTCTTCAGCACGCCAACAAGATCGGGTCGAGCCTGAGAAAACGTCGCTTCCGAGTCAACGTTAACAGATGGCGCAGCGTTGACCCTGGATGAACCGGGCACTCCCGATGGCTTTTTTCTTCGCAGTGATGCCGGAACGAAAGTTGTCGCCTCTTTCTTCAAATCACGCAATTCTGGCGCAGCCGAGATAATGGCACCAGCGTGCACTGCACCCGCACAGACGCCACCAGGGCCACCGGTGGGGGGTTTTGGTGGCAAAGAAGGATGTCCTGGGGGTAATTGACTGGCACGATGTGCTTGATAAGTTTGATGAGGAATGGATGAAAGGGGATCTTGAATCGCAGAAGCGGATTGCATCCGACGGGGAAAGAAACCGGGAGGTGGCAACGGTGGTGGTATGCCACCTGGTAGACCTGTATAAACATTACCATCGAAGCCTGGGGGTGGCGGTGGGGGAGGAAGCATGAATGATGGAGCACTGAATGGTATCTGTGGTGGTGGAGGCGGGAATAGCGGCGGGACTGCACTCCAAGCCTCAGTACTGTTCTGCGACAGTTGCATTGTATGCGACGAACCTGGGGATTTATTCGGTGGAGGCCCTTCTGGCATGGGGATGTCATCGTCACTGCCACTTTCAGAGTCCCCTTTGAGACTGGCACCTGGTGGCGGACCTTTAGGCATGACAATATCTTCATCTGAGTCTTCAAGTGGATAAGCATTGGAACAGGAGACAGTACAGAAGTAGAAATCCTACCTCCGACATTTTCATCGCTGTCCGCTTGATTCGTGGGGAGAGCTGCAAACGTACATGATGTACGGGTAAGACAAATTCTATTAAACACTCACGCTTCTCGATGTAAGGCATGCCAGGAGGGGGAACGCCATAAGGGTTCATAACAGGGTCATAGTAAATACTGCGCTCCGGATGGCGGGGAAGACCATGTTTATTGAACAGGTTTCTTTTCTGTTCCGCAGGAGGTGGGGCTTCCTTCTGGTCTTCAGCTTTTTCCTGTTTACGAGCGCGATATACGAGCCTGCGCTGTTCGGGGTGCTCCTTGACGTACTCTTCCTTTTTCTCCATGATTTTTGACAACTCGGTCTTGAGACTCGTCACCCGGGACTTGTCCGAGGCGGACAGTTCGATGCTCGCTTCAATTTTTTCAATTTCATCTTCGAGGTCTGAGATACGATGAGCGGGCGCGCTGAAGAGGAACGACGCGGCAAACCTCGCGTGTCTTTCTTGACCAAAGCAAAGTCGCGGGTCTTGGATCTCTCCGCCTTGTTCTACTGCAATGGAGTGCATAAGAGAGCAAGCTGGATATCTTCCAGAAAACATGCCTTTTTGAGCTCCCTCTTGCGCTGGGCTTTTCCTGGGAGAAACGAGCTGGTGAATAGCGGATGGTGGCAGCAGAAAGCTCGACGTACGATAGGCATCGGCCGGGTTCAGATTCTTTCCCTTTCCCATGTAATTGGTGGTCGTAAGAAGAAGACACGTGACTCTGGAGTCATAATATTAGCCTTTGCTAGCGTAGCACTTGACTCGGTCTTCCCTCCCAAGGGAACGGCCCCAGGCGACGACAAAACCCGCACATTGCCCATGTCAGTCCCGATGGCCTCTGAGCCATCCGGACAGAACACTCCAAAGCGGCCCCCAAAGATGGCGTCCTCCCAGTCTCTCAACCATCTCCTCAACTTTACCCTCCCGCCGAGGCAATCGCACTCACAGAGTCTCCCCAGGCGTGCCAAGAAGTCCACCTATCACGGCGTCTGGAACAAGGAGAGTACGTACCACCCTTATCGGCCATCCCTCCCAGCGCTAAATCAGCTCTCATCCAGGGTTCGTGAATGCCCAGTATCGATTCATTATGAACCCTACTGGCGACTATACAGTCCATTTCGCGGACCCGGACATGTACGCTTTCTCCATTCTCGTGGCCGCCCCCTTCTGAACAAATGTTGCCAAAGTTTCTTCCAATGGCAAGATGTATTGCAGGTCGTCGTTCCTCGAGCGTCAGCTTATGCCTCGGCGACGAATGGCGAGACTCGGACCCCAGATGAGGGCTTGACCACTTGTCCCATCTGCCTTTCCCCACCTGTTGTTCCCAGGATGACGAAATGCGGTCATGTCAGTGGTCTATGGTCTTATCTTCGTCAACCCACTTAATTCTTTCAGGTATTCTGTTTCCCATGTATCCTCCATTACCTAAGTCTGTCAGATAATCTCAAGTGGGCTCGCTGTCCCATCTGCTTCGACTCCATTACCGCGAGACAACTCAAGAGCGTTAGATGGTTTGAAGGATCGACCCCATCTGCCGAGGTCGGCGATAACCCTGTTTCGGCTAGCTCATCTTCCTGCTCCCTCGATGATCTATTCGAAACGACTCCTCATACAGGTTCCTTCATGCGCATGCGTCTCATGCTGCGTCCCCAGATAACCACCCTGGCACTCCCTCGCTCAAAGACGTGGCCCTCAGACCTTCTTCCACCTCACCAAGCCCCATTCTATTTCTTGCCCGACGTATACAACTTTGCCAAGTTCATGTTGGCCACTCCGCAATATCTGATTGCGGACCTCTCCAAGGATTTAGATATACTCGGCGTTGAGCGGCGTTCAATGATGGCCATGAAGGACGAGCTCAGTATCATGTACATTGATGCCGCGGAGGACAAGTTACGTCATCAGATCGCGAAAGCTACTGCTCTCGAATTGCCTCTACTCCTCGGGACAATCGACAGGGCTCGCAAGGAGTACGAAGACCTTCAGCGCCGCGATGTGCATATCACCAGTCGAAGTGAAATCGAGCCAGATGGCTCGCACAAGACTCCGGATGCATTTCTGGCGACTCAGAGTTTGCCATCCTTCGTAAGTAACCAGCCATTAGATACAGGGAAATCAGAATCTGCAACCCCACCCAACCGGTCGTCACACCCCATGGGCAACAGAAACCATCGACAACGTCGTAATTTGAACCCGCCCCCTCCTTCGACGCAAACATATTACTATTATCAAGCAACTTCAGGCCTGCCTGTCTTCCTACATCCGCTAGACATCAAGATCCTGTTCTCTCATTACAATGGATACGCCTCGTTTCCTGACGAAATCGTTGTCCGTGTCGAGTCTGCCGTCGAGAGTACTGTCAATGACGACTTGCGCAAACGCTGCAAGTATTTGGCCCACATGGCGGAGGGTGCAGACGTCGTGTTTATTGAGGCTGATCTCCAGGGAGTGGTAGGACCGGAGGGTCTGAAGAATTTTGAGGGTGCACTCAAGTTGAGGACGGCACGAAGGAAAGAGAAGGAGAAGAAAGATGACCGGGCACGTGCGCGGGCAGAGGAGAGGGAGAAAGAAAGGGTTAAACTCTTGTCGCGCGTGGAAAGCGTTGTTTCTACTCCCGTGGACCACCCGCCACCTGCTCCTGAGGCTGAAGAGGTTGCTTCACGTGTCCCGCCTGTCCCACCTACGCCTGGTGCATGGGGTTCAAGAAGCTTTGCCTCTGCGCTTCATTCTGCACCTTCCGCGACTCATCCTCAAGCTATTAATCGCAACGCAACTCCAGAGATTGCTGATGAGTGGGACCTAGATGCTGCTTGGCATGAGCTTGAACAACAAGGTGGGGGTCGTAGGCGTGGAAAGAAGCTGGTGGTGTTGGGCGGCGGCGGCGGACGACGCCGTTAGATCTCACATCTGATAGTTAGCAACCAGAACGGGTTTGGTGTACTCATTTGTTTCCCAACTTTGTATCAACGGTCAAGCTTTCAAGTATAACTGATGTCAAGCCATATGCAGCTGATTTCATTTCTATGTACTCTATTGTGGAAATTGCAAGTACTCAAATGGACTAGAGTCGATAGCATCTACTGAACTGAACCGTATCCGTGCGGGCAGTTCTGCTGAGCAATGCTAGCAGACCCACTGCGGATGTAACAAATTCTGGCCGTCACACACTCTCCCGTGCATGGAGGTGTAAGAATAGAGCTCTTGCCCTGATAGGTATTGAAGATCTGGTTTATTTATCAGGAACAACGTTCAATCCAGATTTTAACATGACATACCTCAACTAGAGTAGAGTTGGTGGTCATTTCTGTGATGGCCAAGGTCAGTTTTAGCTCATACTCCTGTCGTGATACGCACGCTCAGTCACAAGTTGCCACCAAGTTGCGTTCAGTGGGTCATTGTCGCCCCAAGGGATATTCGTACCGTACGTTTCCCTAGTACTATACTCCAAATCGAATGTGGGACCAAGCTCAGGCTGATCATCCAAAGCACTGAAGGTGTCGACAGCGGCCATATAGCTGTCAGAAATAACGTTGGCTTCTGCAAGTAGTTATCAGGTGCGTCGTAACTTACGTGTAAGCATCAAGAACTTCGAAAGTCTATCATTGATCCAGTCAGTGACCACTTCCTCCAGGAACACGATCAACATACAGCGGAGTCGATTTCAAAGACACGGAAACCGGTATTCAAGTTTGTCAGAGGGGTCACTGCAGGTGCGGTCTAGAATGGGTCAATACAGTTCAAACAAGAAAGTGAAGGGAAACGTACCCAAGATAATGTTTGAGCAGTATCAGTATTCATTACTGTGGCGTTGTTGGTATAATAGATCTATATCCAGTTCTCAAAAATGGAGTAGCGGAAGCTCCAAAGGACTTACAGACACTTGGTCCTCATGCGTATGGCCCCAAAAGATATCTACAAGAGGGTTAGCCAGCTATTGAGGGGGGAAGATTCCTGATACCGACTTGCAATAACATGAGGAGAGAAGCGATCGACACTAAGCCTGGTCAACAAGGCTGCAATCATGCAATCATCAGGAATACGCACATTTGATAGACTGTTGAATACAAAGTTAGTCGAGAATGGAACCCCGGGAAGGTGCACGTACATAGATTTGTCGGGTTCATGAGTGAATTGGAACCATCCCACCCGCTGATTACATGACCGATTATCCACACTAACCTCCTGTCAGCCTTGCGGACTGTACCCGTACGACTGTCTACATACCGCGATCGCCTGCATCCTCAGCATCTTGTAATTCGTCGGTCAGGAACCTCATCATGCCGGATGTGTCTGGGTGTGAAGCATTGATATAATTGAAGTAGTTTGATCTATGGAAGGATTAAAGGACGACGGATGAGCAAGTAAAGATTCTCACCGATACCCTAAAAGGAATGTTACAGATACCTGCCGTTTAGTAACTTATTGAGACGTACATAAGTTGGTGTTCAAACTGATAATTCTCAGCCCGTCAGTGCGTTTCACCATGTATGCCGCATAGTGTGCACGCGAGTATTCGACTGAATCTTCCGGCAACCAGCCTTCATAATTCCAAAGTGCAGTGACGTGATCGTATAGCCTAGATGCAAGTCAATACGCTAACAGACTCTGACGACGTGGGACCCAAGTTACCATCCAAATTGTTGGCCCAGTGTGCCACCCAGAGAATAAGACGCCGCCAGATCAGAAGGATAACTGTCGTGGTTACCTAACGTTGCGTACACAGGACCTGGTCCAAGCATGCGTTTGATGAGGTCAAGCAACACGACCTAGAAATATCTTAGAATAATGAAACGCAATCTTGGCAATCTTACCTCTGCATACTCCACATAGGCCCTTCGATATACGGTTAATAAGGAGCCTGAGGGATCCTGACTGACTCACCTTGAGAGTTGATTGCTGGGATCATGAGCCACCAAATCACCCGTAAGGAGAGTGAAGTTGAATCCAGTAGCCTCCGTTCCAGCCAGGGGAGGGATAGCTTCGAGAGTGGCAGCGATCAACGAATATGGGGAGTCGCTGAAAACTCTGAGATACATGTTAGGGCATATAAAAAACACGCACCATAAGAAATAACCAAATCGAGGGGCCGGTAACAATGGTGTTTGCGGGCTATACTCGTTATGAGCATTTTCACGGCAACAGAGTCCGCTGGTACAGTTTGCCTCTGCTCCATTAGCATAGCCTGCAAGATGCTAAGTATGCGGGAAAAAAAGATACCAAGAAAGAGAGGAGTGCTTACGTGGGTCAATATGGGGATCGGACAAGTGTAATACTTTGAGACGTTTGCCACTGGGTTGCTTCGGAGGAGGAAGGGGATTCGGCTTCGGCTTGGCAAACCATCCCGAGATATTCAAAGGTAGGGTATCAGGGTAAGAGCAAAGTCCAAGGAATTGAGCACAAAGAAGCTAAAGAGTAGTATAGTTGTGAGAAACGTATTATCCCGCGGAGGCACTCACTTGTCCGTCATATCCCCCGACATCAGCAAACGACATGACCTGCGTGAGAATCGGCCCGAGGGTGAGAGGACCATAGCTCGCTTCACAGGTCGACGAGTGGTTGAAGTATTCACATAGGGCAACAGTAAAGTTTGATCCTTGGTCGGGTGCACTTAGTGCAAGAAATTTTGCGATCTCTAGTGACGCCTGACAACGTGCGCATTGATTCGTCCCGAAGATTGGGTTGACTGAGATCGACTTGACCTGTGCAATGGCTAGTTCTAAAATTTTTGAAGATCCGGCCACGGGTGGGAGTGGATGAGGATCTGTGGTATCATTCTAGCTTACAGATTAGTGGTCATTGCCTTGTTGAAGGTCGCTGGGGTCTCACCTGGGGAATGTTGTTGGGATCAGTGAGCGAATACGGAAACACTTCATGCTGGAAATAGCAAAAAGTTCAAAACGGCGAAACAGCTGTAACAAACAAATAGTTACGGTAACTGGGTCTGATATGACAGGCTGAGGTTGGTCCGAGGATGCTGTGGGGTTGTTGTAGTAATTGGCGTACAGGGAAGTGGGGAAGGGGCCTGGTGCGGTGTACGCAGTTTGCTGGGCGCTGGCAAGTGCGGGAGCGAAGGCGAGCACCACGGCAGGGAACCACGCACCAGTGGTCCTGAGCAACATCTCCCCTCAAACTCAAAGGATGCTGCGAGGGCACGGAGGTCCTTTTATGTTAGCGATTCCCGCAAATTTCCACGACAGCATTTGGGCGCTTGACAAATGACAATGACACTTCCTGGAAGCTCAACTCACCAGTCTCACGAACGTGCATCACATCAGACGGCTCAAGCTAGTAATCACCCAATGTTTTGGATAACGCATTTTTCTGGACAATTGCCATGCGACACAAATAGCAAAGGGACAATCAGACTAATGCCGACAAGAGTACAGACAAACTGGGGTAAGAAATATTTCTAATTTATCGTCTCTATCGCAACGCTGTAGATGCGGACGACGAAGAATTTAGATATCTATGGGGACTGGATCGTGAATCAAGGGATGGAACGTTGAGCAAGTGTATACGCACAAGAGCGTATGCGTCCCAAACACTTATCACACTGAAACGAAATATCAAGCCGAGATGGATAGGTAGAATACAAGAAATTTGCTGAGATACACGGATGGTAGATTGCGCGCACTGGATCAACTAGAAAGTTAACCTGACGCGGTGACGAGGCTGTAGCGTTACGGTACCGATTGAGGATAGAGTGGACATAAGAAATGGATGTGTATGGATAGTTCATCTAAGGCTCGAATTTGATGTTTTGGAAGAACGAGGGGACTCAATCTCCCTCCGACTGCGAGTGGCATCTTCCTTGCGAGTGGCCCTAGATCGTGCCTTTTCCTCCGCTATTCTCCGAGACTCTGTCCAGAGGTTGAGGGTATAATCGTGGAGTGCTTGAGAATAAGATACGATGGGATCAGTATGAGCGGCTGAATTTACGGGCGGCTGTGAATTGGAGAGCATGGAAGACGGGGAGGGGACAGAAGGGGAGAGGTGGAGTTGGAATGCAAACTTAAATGGTCGTACGTATGTACGTGCCCCGGATCACTCGTCTGCCAATTCCTTGCTCCACCTCTCCGGCGTTCCCAGTGGCCATGCACCATCGCCCCTGCAGATCCTGAGTCCTCCCATCGCCTCGCATGGGCCCAACGATAGGACACCCGATTTGTCCAGCGCAGCTCCATTGATGTCTGTTCCCAAAGATCCACCGTGTTGAGCAGGTAAAATTAAGAACTGAAACACATGTGCTCCACTAAAGCCGGCGCTTGTCAGTGGGTGTGAATTTATCAACCTACTTACCATTTGCTTGGCAACTCGGAATCCAACTTGGTAACGAATACCGCCCACTTGGATCCCTGCAGTCTGGCCAGGAGCAGGCAGGTCTATTTCAACACATTCTGTGAAGAGCGACTTGTCTGTAGACTTTGGTAAGAGTATTGCAAAAGGTTAAATGTCGTGCGACACGTGACAGCGCGTTGTCAGACTGTACCACTGAGTGACTGAGTGACTTGAATGAGTATGGCCAGCCCTGCGCTCAAGCATGTAGGTCGCTCAGCCCAACCTTCGCTGTCCTGCTCATCATATCCCAGGTTATCGCTCCCACAACTCTGCAACAAACACAGACGGACGCTCTGCTTGCGTTACTCAACCTCGGCGATGCACCTACACAATCCAGCGCCCCCACCCCAGCCAAGACTGCACCCGCAGTCAAAAACCCTTCAACCTCTCTCGTCTGGAAAGTGCTAGTCTTGGACCAGCAAACGAAAGACGTTCTAGCAACAGTGCTTCGTGTCCAAGATCTTCGTGATGCTGGCGTGACTCTCCACGTGTACGCGCCTTCATTTTATCTCTTTTCGTCGCCGTCCTCACATCATCACAGTCAGCTGCATTCACAGCGTCCACCATTGCCGGATGTCCCTGCCATATACTTCGTCGTGCCAACCTTGGCAAATATTCGCCGAATATCAGAGGACCTCGACAAGTGTCTGTACGAATCTTTCCATCTTAACTTTGTCGAGCCACTACCTCGGGCACTTCTGGAAGAGCTTGCGGCTTCAGTCGCCACTGCTGGTACAGGAGAGTTGGTAGACCAGGTAGGTTTGCTCGCCGTGTTATCGAGGCAGCTTCACGTTTATTGGCCCATTATATCAGGTTGTCGACCAGTATCTATCGTTTATCGCACCATCATCATCCTTATTCTCCTTGCTGTCGCCTTTATCGTCTCCAGTCCCCCAAGCAGGTCCATCTCAACTTACACCCCATTCCTCATACAAACTTTTCAACTCCCCATCTTCGACTGAACAACAGATTGAGGATGAGATTGAACGCGTCGCAAGTGGGATATTTAGCGTCGTTGTGACCACGGGTATGGGTTAGCAATTGTTAAATGTCTGTCGTCCTAATCGATGAACAGGGCACGTTCCGATCATTCGCGCTCCCAAGGGCAACGCAGCAGAGATGGTGGCCAAGAAACTCGAGATTAAGATTCGAGATGCACTGCTTTCCGCCTCACGCACCCACGCCCCGACCACCTCTCTCTTCTCGCAGGATTCTTCAGGATTGTCCAATCTTCAAAGGCCATGTATGATTTTATGTCTCCGTCGCATCTTCTCATCCTGGTTCTGACTAACTGCTTTCAGTATTGCTTATCCTGGACAGGAATGTGGACCTTGTTTCCATGGTCTCTCATGGCTGGACATACCAAGCTCTTGTGTCAGATTGTCTCGAGATGAAGCTTAATCGTGTCGTTGTCACCACCCCGCAAAAACGTTCGTACGACCTCGATTCCAAAGACTTTTTTTGGGCAAAAAATGCTGCAAACCCGTTCCCCCAAGTTGCCGAGGACATCGACGCTGAGTTAAACAAGTATAAGCAAGACGCCGCAGAAATCACACGATCGACGGGTGTGAGTGATGTCAATGATATTTCGCAGCTGTGAGTCGGTGCTGCAGGAAATGTTTCTAAACACGCGGTTGACGCCACACAGCGATCTCTCCTCGAATGCAGCACATTTGAAGACTGCGATAACACAACTTCCCGAACTTACAGCTCGTAAGGCCACGCTTGATACGCACATGAACATCGCGACGGCACTTCTCGAACAAATCAAGAAAAGAGGTCTTGATGAACTGTTCAGCACAGAAGAGGCGGTCAATAAGCAGGTGAGCATCCCAGCCATCGCTCATGACGTAACCTCATTCTTTGAGTTATTAGACAGTGTCATCAATTCTAGAGTTGCTTCGTGCGCCACGGTCCGAAGGCGCTTTCAGCCCTGAAGATAAACTGCGTCTTGTCCTTGTGTTCTACCTCTCTTCACCTGACAACGCAATTTCCAAGGATGATATTGCCGAGCTGGAGAAAGAACTCAAGAGCGCAGGTGCAGATACGGCAGCATTCGAGTATGTTCGACGAACAAGGGAAATATCACGTATGACGGTTTCCGCCACTGTCGGTGGAACATCCACGCCTGTTCTCGGTGGTCAGGGGGAGCTATTCAGGGGATTTACTGCTCTTGGAAACAAGGTTCATATTTTTGGGTGTCTCCTTGGCGATTGTTGACTTGTTAATTTACAGCTTACCGACCGTTTGAAAGAGGGTGGCTTGGAAAACTTGATCTCGGGCGTGAAGAATTTCCTTCCGGCAAACAAATTGCTACCTGTGACACGACTCACTGAGGCACTGATGGACTCATCAGCTGCATCGAATCAATCGCTGCAAGAAACCGACGAATATTTGTTTTTGGATCCTCGCGCACCTCGACACGCACAAGCATTAGGTGTCTCCGGAGCTGGCGGTGGACCCGGTGTTGGTGGTGGTGCATCGAGTGCCGGTAGAGCCCGACGCATGGCATTCACGGATGGTATGGTATTCATTGTGGGAGGCGCAAGTTACGTCGAGTATGGAAACCTCGAAGAGTGGGCAGCCAAGACTGGGAAGCGCCTCACTTATGGTGGCACAGAAATTGTTGATCCTGGAAGTTTTGTTGGCATGCTACAGGACCTAGGCAATGGCCTTTCGTAGCCATACTAGTAGAGTGGAGTTTCACGTAGAACAATTGAAACAGAACAACACATCGGAAAAAACTACCAAGTGACAGTCAAAACAGACCAATTGAAGTTGTTTCAAACGTCCCAGTACTGAGATCAAATGTATCACTTTCTGTTGTTGGAACGCATCATGAGGACCTGAACAAGACGGACACTATGGCAATGTCAGTGTACATTCGGGTAAACAACATCACACTCACAAGATGTTGATCATGTCGAGCTCCAAAGCAATCGCTTCCTTCATGGGGTCCCTGGGAATGACACCCATTTCTGCCATACGCGCGTGTTGTAGAATCTTTTGAGTACTTGCGTAAAGGAATTAGGTAGATGAATGGTAAAGCGTAGACAATACTCACTCATAAAGTACAAATCCACCAAAGACAGCTAGACCGCCGTAAAGAGAAATAGACTCGGCGATTGCTAGCCCACGCATACCAAGCGGAAGGGCCATCGGAGCCAATGAAGAAAGGGCCACTACAGTTACACCGGCAAGAAGGGGACCGCCCATGTACAGATATCTGTCATTCCTGTCCAATATATGAGCACCTACGTCAATGGGGTAACATATGACCATACCTTGCAGTGGCGCCAACATAAGACAAGGAGCCAACAACCCCACACGTGTAGAGCGCAGCGCGAGACAAGATGGCTGGACTAATGAAGAACAATGGACTGAGTGTCGCTGCTTGACACGCATTGAACCCCTGCGGAGAGTCAGATAACACACGTTATTAATACACCTGCGACTTGCCAGCCAGAAAAGGTGTTTCTGCACGGTTCTATCGGGAGGGGTGTAATAGACACCCATCATAGAGCCGATGCTGCCGACAAGACTCACACCAAGTACAAGCCCTGTAAGGACGCGATTACAAAAAGGAATATTGAGAGGTCAGCTAGGAGTGCCTACATGGATTCGCTGACATGATTCTGAAAGCAACACCAGACCGAAACATGCTCCGGGCAGCTAGGGCAGTAAGAACAAGACCACCGCCAGTATACTTGAAACTATCATGCAGATATGACTGTTCTGCAGTCGTCAATGAGTCACGAGTGTCTCTGTTCAGGAGACCCTCTGCAACGACGACGGTGCCTGCCACAGCAGCCTACACACTTGAATCAACCAACAACGATGCATGCGATTACTACGCACGGCTGTAATTGCGAATTTTTTCCAAGCATCTTGAGACGAGGCTGGTGTAACGGCTTGAGCATCTGTTATGATGGTACGGGAGAATTTGCGCGGAGAAAGGGGAGTATGTGTGATGGGGCGTGTTCGGACAACATTCTTGAAGGTGCTGAAGCGTGCGCTGGAGTGAGTCGAGACAAACTGAACTCTTGAAGGCACTGCAGCTGGTAGCACGCTCCGAGACAAGATAGGCCTAAGGAAGGACATGGTAGTATATGTCGAAGAAAGTCGGGATGACGATTGCGAAGTAGGGGGTAATTAGTCACCATGCATTAGTCTGATGCCGGGCACCGACGTGTGATATATTACATAATAAATATTTCACTAACACTAGGATGGTCGAGGTAGCTTTGCTGGATCGATCACCCCAACCACCTTGTGTTCCATTGCCAGCGCAATCAGACTCTTTTCTCCCCATCTCTTCCAGTCAATCTCGAATATACCCGTCTTTTCTCCACATGTCCAATTCCAAATCCGTTCTCGTGTCTCCACCAACCGTCAGCATCGTCATTCATTTTGAGTCGAACTTTTCTTACCTTTACTTGATACATATTCAGTGAACCATCACCACCTCCGCTTGCCAGCAGCGTCCCGTCTGGGCTGAATGACAGGGCAAACACATATTTGTTGTGATCTGTGAACACTTTCAAACAGTCCCCCGTCACTGAATCCCACAATCGGGCCGTATAATCAAACGACGCCCTGTCGCACAGTGAGATCACACTCATTCCCAGCTACGGTGACTTACGTTGCCACTAGTTCGTGTTCTCCTGCCTGGGTATCTGGACACCACTTAACCGAAGTCAGACATCGTTTATGCCCTTTGAGTACGACGTGGGTAGATATCGGTTTTTCTGAATGTGGATGTTCAATATTCCATATCCGTGCGGTCGAATCATCGGAGCAAGTAGCTAGGCGTGTGCGTGATGGGTTACATTTCAGCATATTCAGTTCTCCTTCATGTCCCCTGCTCTAGTGTCAGATCCAATAACAGACATTTCGATCAAGCAACACACCTTAGAGTCTGGATAGGTTTAGTTCCAGTCAGAGAAACGATGTGGACAACGTGATCACTCCCGCTGCTCGCGAACGTAGAGTCGTCGATCCAATCAACGTCCAGACAACAAGCTTCTGACACACCTTATAAGCTGAGTTTCACCAGAAAAAAACCTGCAATACATTACCTTCATGATTTCGATATTGTCGATGCAGTCTCTTGTTTTTTATGTCCCAAACGCATGATGTACTGTCCAGGCTTGCGGTAGCTATCCATTGTCCCGAGGGAGAGAATTTGGTAGCGAAAATAGGACCCTTCAAAGTATTCAGTACCACCCACCGAGAGAACGTAGCTCACGCCCAACCTTATGGTGGTTGTCGGTAAGATATGTCTTTCCTGAAGAAGTGCAGATACGAAGTACTGCGTCGTAGGATCCTATCGCAACTAGCGACCCATCGGGGCTCCAGTCAATGGAAGTCAAGTCGGCTTGGGACGAGGCACCAAGGTTAGACAGTGTTAATGTTGGACCCGAGAGGGAAGTCGGAGAACCCTCAGGTGAGCTAAACGGAACATTCCAATAGTTGACTGTGGCATCGCGTGATCTAGTGCGTCAGAAGTCAAATCAATGTTGGATGCAAATGATCTATCCGGCGCATACCCCGATACCAGCTGCCCTGCTGCGGTTGGGCTCCAAGCGACTACGAAGACCTAGAAGTACCGTCACTCTGAGTTGTTGATCGCATGTGTGAAACTGACCTCAGCCTTGTGTGCTTGCAGCAATCGGACTGCGTCCTGACGTTTCGTCTTCGGTTTCTTCAGTACGTTCTCTGGGGTTGGTTGCTGCAAGTCAGGCGGTTTCGTTTCCCTCGGGGCAGCGCTGGAAGGTCCTACGGATATAAGTCACATCATGGTGCAACTATCAAACATGACTGGCATACCATCAACTCCCATCGGGGTGTGATTGTCTTCAACCGCCTTTCTGGCACGCTTTTCGGCACGTCCATCCTCTGTGGCAGGTGAAATTGACTTTCGTTTACCACCGGTCTCGCTGGTTGACATGGCCAAGTTAACTTCTCCTGCTTGCTGTGGAGCTAGCAGCGTCGGTACATTTGGGTCAATGGAGCAAACGTGAGGCTCCAGCAGAGAGAAACTACTCTTGCAACTCTTCGCGAACGAATCGCCTTTCCAGTGTGCCTCGACTTCGGCGTACAGTAATGCCTTGCTGAGGCGTTCGACTAGCTCACCGCGTGGAATATGTTTTTTGATATGATGGGAATGATCCAACCGACTCTCCATCCGTAGCGTGAACGCAGAATGCTGAAAGCCTTGGCTAAAGTTAAGGAAGGAACGAGACGAGGCCCAAACGGCCTACCTGAATCTTGAAAATAAGCATGTATGAGGCAATTAACCTCATCCGCAGTGATGGTCAAGGGGACCGTCATGGTCTGTCGTAGCTTGCCCGGTAAGTAGAGCCTTGTCGAAGTGAGTGCTCCACACAAAGTAGAGTGTGGTGCGGAGTTGGAAAAGAAGTCATTGACCCTGTCACTGTCAGTACTGAGCTCATGATGTATGCTACATATCCTTTAATCGTTCTCTGACGTTGTTGCTCTGTAGTTGATGTTCTCTCCATCCCAGTACAGGGTGATTTTTTTTCCGTTCATCCAGTGCCATCTTTGTCATTCCAGGTCGTTGATAACAACGTGAGAGACTCGGCATACAGTAGATAACCCTTCCCGAGCCCCCATGGCTGAATACCAGTTTGATATCGACATGCCCTCCGATGACGACGACGAGGCTTACGAGGGCCCTGATGCTTACCTCGAGGGAGACGATAACGTACTAGAGCTTGAAGTTGCGCAAGACGACTTCTCCCCTCACAGAGACGGCCCAGGGATCAACGCGATGCAGATTTTGCGGTGTGAGTGTCTCGCTGTGTGTCTCTGGCAGAATCGCCTACATCTCATCTACTAGCATTATTTGACCTTCAACAGCTGCAGCCCGGCAGCACAACTGAGAGGACTCCTGGCACGAATAACACCCAGGGGCGGATCACTTATGGTGACCTGGTACATTTGTTACGGAATGACCCCCTGAGGGGAGGCAGGGACGAGGATGATGAAGATGTGGACGACGACGAATATTCAATCTCTTCAGATTGGAGCAAGCAATGGTTCCGTCCCCACACCGAACCTCAGGAAAAGGGGGTCGAGTTGCTCATGAGCGGTGATTTTGGCCGTGTGGGCAACAAAATCAAGACTAAGAAAGGCAGCAGGAACGTCTCTCGTTTGCTCCTCGACCGGTCTTGCAGGCCTCTGGGCACACCGTCCAGGGAAGAGCTAATCAGTGTATGCTCCATCTAGTTTTAGCGATCGTATTGCATCTACTTATTCGATACCAGGAGCACATACCTAATTCCAGTGGGACTGCTGTCGCCTCTAATGGCGCCAACCTTTATGCTGGGCAATTCTCCAAAGGTACTAATTCATCGTGTGGATGTCTCTCATCTCATGTTCATTGGACAGACTCATCCTTTTACTATACCTGCTGTCAGGGTTAGTCGGCAACTTGATTCATCTTGTATCCTTACTTGACCTCAAGTTCAAAAGATTTTCGCCTCCATATTTACGACATGACGTCGTCACCGGCCAAGTACCTCAAACCCCAGCAAGCTCCGCCCCGTGGAGCATCAACATTCGATTCTCATGAAGGTGCTCACGAGTCGACCCTCAAAATTTTGAAGACTATTCAGGGTCGCCAGGGCAGGTGGACTATCACTGATTCTCATCTGAGCCCAAACAATGAAAGGCGAGGTTTTAATAGCAGTGCAATAGTCGTAATGCTCAACCATGTCATTTAGGATGATTTATTCATCTATTGTGGGTCACTTTTTGTTCTACAAATACATGCACTCAGCACCGTGTGCCAGTCACCCACAGTATACATGACAAATACATTAGACTCTTCCACGGTACAGACACCTATCCGCTTTGCTGATCAGGGTCGTCGTCAATTTCGGTCATTGTGGGGTGTCTACGATGAGGATTCTTTTGGTATTTGGAGCTGCAGGTTTTCTGCAGATGGTAATGAAGTGATTGCAGGCGGAAGCGGTCATATATTCGGTAAGAGACGTGCCCATTTGTACGCTGCAACATCACTCACGCACCATTCAGTATATGATCTATTGGCGGATCGCAGAACAGTCAAGATTATGGCCCACTCAGACGATGTGAACAGTTGCTGTTGGGCCGATAGTACATCAGGAAACGTTTTGATCAGCGCATCGGATGATATGTTTCTCAAAGTCTGGTAATCACTCGCTTTTTATCGCCTCCAATTTGACGATTAAACTGCCCTTGTCAGGGATAGACGGTCGCTAGGAGGATCGCAAAAACCGTCGGGAGTGCTTGTTGGCCATACTGAAGGGATCACGAACGTCGCCGCCAAAGGTGACGGGAGATACGTCATTTCAAATGGCAAGGATCAAGCACTTCGGTTGTGGGATCTCCGTAAGATGCGTAGCAGCGAAGACTTTGATACGTTTGCAGACAGAGACTATAGATGTCACGATTATGACTATCGGTAAGGCATAACGGGTCGCAGCATGTTGCTTACTGACTCCCGCATACAGATATGGTCACTTCCCCCGGCCCAGACATGCCGCGCACCCACGCGACTGTAGTGTTATGACATATCGAGGCCACGCCGTCTTGCGCACCCTTATAAGATGTAACTTCAGTCCTGCAGAAACAACTGGGAACCAATATATTTATTCAGGGTCTGCGGACGGGAAAATTCATGTGAGCAAGAGATTATTCCTACCGTCTGAGCATACTTGACTTTTGAAAGATCTGGTCCCTGGATGGTCGAATTGTTCAAGTCCTGGACCGTTCACAAACGCTACCAATGTCATACGATCCATCTGGACCTGAGTTAGAGCCCTTATCTGGGTCTCGCGCCTCGGTTTGTGTCCGAGATGTGAGCTGGAGCTCGAGGGTAATGATTCCTCCACGTGTTTGAGATTTTGGTTGCTGATGTGTGCTCAGGAACCTGTGCTGATGAGTGTTGGTTGGGAAAGTTCTCGCTATGGCGGAAGTATTGTTGCCCGCCATGAGTGGAAGGGACTTTCCAAAATGGCTTACTCGCTGGAAGATTTTGCTGAGAAACAGCGTACGGAACACACACAAAGGGCAGCGAGACGAATGAGAGGATATCGGCGTGTTCCTGGCGCATTTGAAGAAGAAGATGACGAAGATAATTGATTTAAAGAATCAGCGCCGTTGTATTTCGTTGTGTCATCACAAGTTCCTTTTGTATCTTTACTACTGTGTTGTCGCATCTGGATCGCCACCTGTACCGCCTTGCTACGCAGTTGCTCCCTCGCTCAATTACACTGTAATGGCCCAGCTGTTCGGCTTCCCCTCGGGATATTTCGTGATCCGTTCTGTCGCGACCGGCCGCCTGTGGGACGTCAGCTCAGATGAAGTTGAAGATGGAACCCCAACCATCCTGTGGCCAGAGAAGGAACAGTCTCTCGTTGAAGGTGGGTAACTAATAGAACTACAGCATCACTCCAAGCCAACGCGAACTAATGGATCTGATAAGGCTTGAGAAATCCGGAAGCGAATAACCAGGTCTGTGGGTTCCCAAAGCTCTTTGATAAAGTCAGCCCAGTTTAGTTTTGTGTTGCTCAGGTGTTATTTATCGATACCTCCGGCGCTTTGTGCTCACGAGCTTCTGGGCATGCGATCGACGTCGAAGGTATGAGTAACATGGCAAAGGCGATAGACTTGTTAACCGATTTTCATTTGTTTTCACACAAGGGGATCGTATTGTACTGAGACACAGGCGGCCAGTTTCTCAACCTTATCCCAACCCATATTCACATCCGCTTCCGCAATTCTCGTACAACCAAGAAACGCAGGAGATCTCCGTGTCATTCACATGTGACCCCACGTATCCACCTCCTGGAAGTGTTTCTTCGAATGCATGGCAAAGGCGGAGGTATATCCTATATTCTATTCCAAGGAGGAGACCCAAGTCTTTCATCGATAATGCCTCGGCGATCTTGTCTGCAACTGTTGCGGCTCCGTTTTCACTTTTTGCTGGATTTTCCTCACCAAAGAGCACGCCGGAAGAAGTGTTTAGTGGGAACATAGACCTGGCAGAAGATGAGATGTTGGAGCAGGATCGCGGAGAAGAGGGGGAAGTTGATGATTCTCCTGATCCCCAAAGAGACCTCCGACTTCTTTCCATCATTCCAGGTATGTCACCAGAGGGGACGAACGCTAGGAGACGTAGGCAGTGGCAGGTCGTCGCATTGCGTACTAAATCTGCCACCCATCGTACTCAATTCTCAAAGTGACACACCAGATGTGTCTGTCAGCGAAGTTTGGTGGTATGTAGCCATGTCTAATGTTACGGTTGTACTACGGGAAAGGCTTCGGTGGTTGAGGTTTTGTGGTGACCCTGAACACTGCGGTTGTGTTCGAGATCGCTTTGGGAACAGATTGAACTCCTCCATGAGTTTTGCTTACCCAGCTTCACACGGAACTAAGGAATGAAAAACCAGGCAGCTTTCGTTGTTGGTATCACTGTGGCTTCACTTTCTTTGGCACACGAGCAACAGGCTTTTCAGAGTGGCGCAGCCAGCGGAGAAACCCAGACATGGCTTTCAAAATACGGAAAGCAAATCGACCAACCTTTCTCGGGTCCGCTCTCTTTCTCGCATGCAGAATATGCGCGTTGTCTCGAGGATGAGTCTGCTGCGTTCGACATTGCTATTCTAGGGATGCCATTCGACACAGGCACAAGTTACCGTCCTGGAGCACGCTTTGGACCGCATGCAATCCGCTCAGGCAGCAGACGACAAAGAGCCACTCAAGGCTACACCTTGGCATGGGGGAACAATCCCTATGATCTAGGCTTGAAAGTTCTTGATTGCGGAGATGTATGTCCGCAGTGTAGGACGCAGTGATTCTATTACCCATTTACTTGGTGCCCAGGTCCCGGCCATACCTTTTGATAATGCTCTTGCAGTAGACCAAATGGAGGTCGCGTATGCCACCTTGCTTGCGCGACCTCTCGCATCAGACAAGTCCGTCTGGCCCCAGGGAGCCATTCTGGCGAAAGACGGTCGCGAGCATCCCAGAATCATCAGGTGATGATGGTTACATATCTTTCACCACGTCCTCACACATGGCTACTCTAGTCTTGGTGGTGACCACACCATTGTTCTACCCATCCTCCGCGCGCTCAATAAAGTCTATGGGCCAGTCTCGGTGGTTCATTTTGATGCACATCTTGATACGTGGGGTGGATACCCTGGTGCTGTGACGGATCAATCTCGCATCACTCATGGCACATTCTTTCACATCGCAAATGAGGAGGGTCTCGTTGCCAACTCTAGCATCCATGCTGGCATTCGGTGCAAGCTTCAAGCAAGTGTACTTGAGCATCACTAGACGGCCGCACGTTGACAACCCTGACCAGGGTCCAAGTGACATCGAGAATGACGAATCAGTGGGATTCCATTTCATAACCAGCGATGACATCGATGACCATGGCATTACTTCCATCATCGAACGGATCAGGAAACGAGTTGGAGATACGCCAGTGTACTTGAGGTTGTGTTTCCATGACGCATAGCGGACCTGATACTGACCTCCGACACAGTTTTGATATCGATGTGATTGGTATGCACGACTCGTTTCTGAAGAGAACACGAGCTAACGAGTACTAATAGATCCTGGCATGGCACCGGGGAGTGAGTTTTCGTCTTCTCACAATTAAAAGAAAGTATTCAGTGAGATTGTAGCTGGCACCCCCGAGGCCGGAGGATGGACGAGCAGAGAAGTCAAGCGCATCATCAGAGGGTTGGCCGGCTTGAATTTCGTGTTCGTACCCTAAAAAGTGTATTATTTCGTGGCTTCACAGTTCTTCTAGAGGCGCGGACATTGTCGAAGTTGCCCCTGCGTATGACCATGGTGGGACGCATGTTATTCACCCGATAGTTTTCTGACGAAAGAAATGTAGCTGAAATTACCGCCACTGTGGCAGCGGACATTGTGCACGATTTCCTTTCGATGTTCATGTCTTTTGAACCGCCGAAGCCTATCAATCTCTCAGGGGTGTGGCCGAGAGACGAGCTTTGAGTAGTGAGGACCCTGCTTCCACGCGTCATTTCATCTCAAGGTGTTGAGCTTAGCGAGTACGCGGTAGTTATGATCATGTTTCAAAGTATGCACTGATACACCGACGACTTCAATGAGGTTTTTCGCTCATGAAGCAGCAAAAGTCAAGCATATTACGAGACAAGGGTATCGAGGGGCAGACAAACTGTACAAAAATCGTCCGAAATAGTCCATTATGAACTGAAGAACGTTCAAGCAGTCAGCAATATGTTTACTCAACCTCTTCTTCCCCATTGAGCAGGAGCACCAAATGGGGTTGACTCATACGTTGGGGGGCTGTCAGAGTATTGTACCGATGGAGCTGGTGGCGACATCACGATGTTATTCCTGGGTCCCTTTGGACCCCTGACAGGACTGACGCTTGTTGGAATACTGGTAACTTGAGTATCGATCCGGGCTGGCGATCGCGCCATCGGTGGGGGAGTTGGGTTTGAAGCGGACTGGTAGTGTCCATAATATGGATCACTATAGGGATCATTTGTTGGTGCGGCTGGGGTGGTATTTGTAATGTATGCGCCTCCGCCGAGCGTGTGGCTGCGATCGGGTTGGAGGGTAGGGGATCTAGAGGGATGTGGTCCATACGATGGTTGAGATGGATTATGAGCCATAGCAGCTGTAACGTTGTAAGTGGCTGGGCTGTATGGGTCGTAAGGTTGTTGAGCATCTGAAAACATATTAATAAATGATATAGTAAAAGTAATAGAAGACTCACAGGAAGTACCAGAATGGTGACCATACGCCTGTGGGCTGTATGGATCGTGGGCGTGATGATTGTCTGGAAAAGGGTCGTACAGGGCTGCCACGGGAGCCGGAGTGTTGGACGACGGCGGATACATAGAGGGGATAGTGGAGGCTGTGACTGTGGAATGTGTGATGGTGCTTCCTTGACGTCGTGGTTGTGGAGGATAGGGTGTTGAATTGTTATACTCGTCCACAGTACGAGTGCCAGGGGGAGCCTGCATGTAGCCACCTCCTGCATATCCTCCCCGCGCGGACCGACCATAGGTTCCCATACCGGACGTTGATACGCTCTGATTGTCGCGGTAGGGTGTGTCTTCGTCAAGTAAGACTTCCTCTCCATCCATGCGGGCCTTGAGGGGTTGCGCTTGGTCATACTCTTGGAAGGCGGGCAGGCCACCTTCGGGTTGTGCTTGACGAGCCTTGCGATCCGCCTCCGCTTTTACGGCGTCGAGGCGCATTTGTTCATTGGCATTGTATCCACTTTCACCGATGGGAGTGCCAACTTTTCCTCCCCAAGCGTCACGCGAACGACGTTTGATACAACATCTACCAATGCCATAGAAACAGCCACTGAAGAAGAGGAGGATCCAGGCAACGAGAGTCAGCCACACAGCATTGCCAATGGATGCAGAACCGCCCTGCACCGAATTCATGCGAGATTTTGCGACGAAGAAGATGGCAATGTCGAAAATAAAGGCTGCAAGGGCAACAGTGGCAGCGAATCCGGATATGCAACTGCTGAAACAGGTCATGGCCATCTCACGAACATGAGCCAGGAGGCCAAAGAATGCAGAGATGGCAGCAAGGCCAAAGGCAACGATATGGAGTACGAGGACGTAAGTGAGCCATTTGACGACGACTTGGGGTATTTGGATGGTTGTGTCGCCAACGAGAGCGTTCACATCTTGGAAGTGGGGTAAGGACTGGGGCACAGGAAATAAAGAAAGAACTACTGACCGAGCTGATATCCGAGTGTAGCGTTTGAGCAGGTAGTCGAGGAATCTACAGACATGCAGTAACCAAGGGTTCCGAAAGTGATGTCGCCATTGAGATTTTCGGAGGCGAGTGATGCCTTTAGAAAGTAGACGGATTTGATGAGCGGAACGGAGAAAGATACGACTGCGAGGATGACTGTTGCTGTGAGGGTAATAAGGAAACCAGGCGTAGCTGGTCTAATGCAACTACCCATAATGTGGTGGAAGAAGAGGAGATGATGGCTGTGTCAACTACGGAGGCAAATTCAACTCTAGGTAGTTGAGCGTCTTGCGCTGCCCCCGAACGACCTTTCCGTTGTCGACTATCCCCTTCCACTCAAATCCGTTCTTCTCAAACACCCGTCGACTGCCATCGTTCTCTGCAAATGTGTACCCCACCACATACCGAACACCCATCCGCGGAATCGCCCATTTACTCAATATCGTCCTCACCGCCGCACTCATGATCCCTCGTCCGTGGTGCGATGGCGCAAGGTAGTCTGGAGCAGTCAGTCAGTACGGCGGCCTTTTGAGCTGGAAAACATCCATACATCCAAACGTCCACACGATACTGGGGTCCCCGATCGCCTTCCCCTCGTTCGCCTCCACTGCCATCTTCCGTTCTTCAGCGTCGAGCACTTGTTCCATCTGCGCACGGTTGATTCCAATGTCCCCAACATAAACGTCTCTCCCGTCCGGGAGGACTTCCCTAATGTGTCTGACCGGGCATCCCCCCACCAGTTTCAACGGTCCGTCTGCGTTTATTTGATCTTCATCCCTCAGCCCTGCTAGGATATGCTCGCTTTGCTTTACAATGATCCCAAGCCACTCTTCCGCGTGCTCGTCGTGGTATGGAATAGGCGGTCCTTCCAGCCCTATCGATACCCTCGGATCGTTGATGATGGGAGCTAGGCTTTTGAGATCCCCTATGCGCGGAGGCGTTAGAATTATGTTGTCGTTTGGAGCAGGGAGACGCAGAAAAGGTTCTCCTGTCTGCGGATTGATTTCGAGCTGGCTGCCTGGCATGATGGTGTTGAAATTGTCCTCCAAACTCATCATCGATCTTTAAATCTTAACCAGTCGAGTCAGCGAATCGCGAGTCATCAATGCATCATTAATGCTGTGGCCCCCGTCTATCCGATAGTATTGCCTCTAGAACAGCCATAACCAACTTCAGCGGAATCATTTACTAATCGGATATGCCTCCTGCGCGATCCTGATGGCATTTTCGACCTCCCCGGTGTTCACACCAACACCCTGAGCACCGTCCTCTTTTCCTCCAGCCTAGATCGTGTGTCTGTCAACTTGGCTAATGACTGCGCTTAGCCTGTCTCACCTTGCCACCCAACACTTCGGTCACTTTTGACGCCCACGTCCGAGCATCAAATCCTTTCACCCGGACTTCTCCAGGTACATAGTTCGCGTGTGCCACTTTACCACCTTCTATATTGACACTGAATACATACACTGCTTTCCCGAGCTTCTTGCCTTGCGCGACAACATTTTGAAGGATCTGTTTTTACGCGGTTACCGATCAACATACAGACCGTCATCGTAGCGCTGGGTAAACCCACCTTCGAGTTGCCGTCCACATCAACCCTGGCGAAGTACCCTATGGCATCCGGATGTTCCTTGAAGTAGGTAATCACTGCGTCCACAGCCTGCGGCAAAATCAATCTCTGTGATATCTCAAGACAAAAAAAAAGACCGATTTGTTAAGTGCAGCTTCCTTCTCCTTTGTCTGCTTATCGAATGCCTTGCGAATTGTTGTCAAACGCTCTTTCAATTCTGCTTTGACCAAGACCGAGATGTCTGCCTGTCCAAGCTCCTGGAATACGGGTGAGCGTCACATTAAACGCATTAAATAACCCAGCCTACCACCGCGAGAGCCTTGAGACCAGCATCTTTCTCGCTTCCCGAACTGGTTTCAAGGACATCAAGGCGCGATCTAAACTCGTTGGCGATGCGCGTTGCCTCCTGGGCTTCTTGTCCAGTAATAGCGGTGATTCGTCTAATACCTTTGGCGATCCCTGATTCCTCGACAATTACAAAGTCCTTGATGTCACCTGTCTTTGCAACATGTGTACCCCCACAGAATTCGATACTGGTACTTCGCCATTTTGGGTTCTCAAGGTCGTTGGTGATACCGTCAACATCGTATCCAAGTACGACCACTCGTACCGGATCCGGGTAAGCTTCGCCGAAGACCGCGCGGAGGCCAGGAATTTTGAACCCGGATTTAAGGTCGACATCCTTGCTGTAAACCTTGACATTCCTCCTGATCCAGTCAATATTCATTGATTCGATCTTGGCAAGTTCTGGGAGCGTTATCTGGGCTTTGTGAGAAAAGTCAAACCGCAATTTCGTGGGAGCGACAAGAGAGCCCTTCTGCTCGATGTGGTCCCCGAGCACCTCGCGGAGACAAAAGTTAAGAATGTGTGTGGCGGTATGATTACTGCGGAGGGGCCACCGGCGTAGTTCATCGTATGAAGAAACGACTTCGTCGCCGACGTTCAGTTGGCCATACTTGAGATGACCAGTGTGCAGGACATAGCCATTGTACGCCTGGACATTTGTCACTTCGAAATCGCATGCGCCGTCGATGACAATATTTCCGGTATCGTGCTCCTGACCTCCAGCTTCAGCATAGAAACTCGTACGGTCAAGCAGGATGCCAAAGTTGGCACCATCAGCAATGTTGGTAGTAGATCCAAGAAACTCGCGATCGTAGTAAATGCCCTTTACATTTGCGGTTATATTTCCGAGCTCTATAGTGTACAGTAAAATCTCCGGGCTGGCGCTGAACAACCGGATGACACTCACGATATTTGGGCGAATCATCGGTTTTGGGTATTGCATCATTCTTCTCCAACGCTGCAAGATCATGAACATCAAGCTTGACACTCTCTCCCTTGCCTCTCTTGAACGTGCCCTTGCTTGCTTCCTTTGAACGTTCTTGTGCGGCTACAAATTCCTTTTCGTTGATGCTGAGGGAAAGTTCTTCGGCCATGAGACGAGTCAGGTCGACGGGAAAACCAAATGTGTCGTATAAGCGCCAGACATCAGCACCGCTAAGTTCACTGGAGCTAGCCTCCCTGGCACGTGTGGCATATTGGTCGAAAAGCTTCTCGCCGCGATCCAAGGTTCGCGAAAATGATTCCTCCTCTTCGTCAAGAATCTCCTTGATTTCGTTCTGTTTCTTCTGAAGTTCTGGGAAAACGTCTCCCTGGAAGAGGTCAGTGTATCACAAGTGTGCAAAGGACGATTGTGCATACTAGTTGTTCAACCACAACAGGTACGAGGGATGAGAAGAACGAGCCAATGGGTACTCCGAGTTTCTTCCTGGTGTATCGACAGCCACGGCGAAGGATTCGGCGGAGAACGTAGCCCCGACCAACATTATTTGGCGCACCGCCATCACTCAAAGCAATTGAGAGAGTTCTCACGTGATCAGCAACAACGCGGTAGGCAGTATCAATACCATCGACGTCCTCTGCACCGAACTTGCCAGTATATGGACGTGCACCACTAAGCTCCTGGATCTTGACCATGATTGGGTGGAAGATGTCTGTATCATAGTTGGACAACTTGTTTTGGATGACAGAGACGACACGTTCGAAACCCATGCCAGTATCTACGTGTTTCGCCGGGAGAGGTTTCAGGGAACCGTCTTCCTCACGATTGAATTGAATGAAGACGTTATTCCAGATTTCAACGACTGTCGGGTCATCAGCGTCAACAAGATGTGGAACCTCACGACCGCCTATTCGATCGACATGTATCTCGCTGCAACGATGATTGATATGGACGAGGGAGAGTAGACATCAGGCTTACCTGCATGGGCCGCACGGGCCAGTCGGACCCATCTCTGCAAGGGGAAGTTAGGCAGGAGGAGTCGGAAAGAACGCAAGGTTACCCCAGAAATTGAACTTTGATGGAATGACATGGGTGGGATCCAGGCCGAGATCAAGCCAGGTTTTCCTGGCCTCGTCGTCGCATGGAATGTTGTTCGATGGGTCGCCGGCAAAGTAGGTGACGTAGAGTCGCTCCTTTGGGAGGCTGTAGATTTGGGTCAAAAGTTCCCAGCTGAAATTGATGGCCTCTTTCTACAGGGGGTGAAAGATAAGCGGAGCAGAAGGAAGTAATGGAGGATACCAACCTTGAAGTAGTCCCCGAAAGACCAATTGCCAAGCATCTCAAAGAATGTATGGTGGTAAGAATCTTTTCCCACATCCTCAAGATCTAGGAAGAGGTGAGTGTGAAAACGACACGGTTATGGAGAGGCGAGACCGTTGTGCTTTCCGCCAGCCCTGATGCACTTCTGGGAGTTGAATGCACGCCTGAGCTTGCCACGCTCAGAGTTGGGATCGACAGTCCCGAGAAAGATGGACTTGTACTAGGCCGAGTGAGAACAGCGCGTCAAGGAAAAGAGATATGAGACGGACTTGGTTCATGCCTGCATTGGCGAAGAGCAGGGTGGGGTCATCGTAGGGAATGGTGGAGGAGGAGGGGAAGAAGGTGTGGTCTTTGCTGCGAAAGTAGGTAAAGAATTCATCGCGGACTCTGCGGGCGGGCCAGGGACCATTGTAAGAAGAGGCCATTCTGATGGACAAGGCGAGCGATCGATGACTCGACCAGACTCTGACTCTCATTCAAATGAAGAAATGTGACTAGATGCGACCATCACCGTGACTCGGAAGGATCACGTGATCTGAATAGATAAGATTAGTGGTCACGTGCTATGCTCCTACCTGCCCTGAACCAGATCGATAACCCCCCAGTCACATATCTTTTCGACGCTCCGGTGCTCTCCCTTTTGTACTCTTTTTTTTTTCCTATCTGTCACTTGTAGACACCATGGTGTACGTTCCCTCTCTCGACTCCTTCATCGTCGTCATGCTCATCCTCCCCCTTCTTTTCCCCCAGTAACTTCACCGTAGGTGAGATCATCCACCTCCGATCTCTGTCCATCTCTCATCCAAAACAGAACAGGTCCGCCAGCTCATGGACAAGCCTACCAACATTCGCAACATGAGCGTCATCGCCCATGGTCAGTCTCTCCCTGACCTCGCTTCATACCGCCATCTTATCTTATCCTCCTAGTCGATCACGGAAAATCGACCCTCACCGATTCCCTCGTCTCCAAGGCTGGTATCATCGCATCCGCAAAGGCCGGAGAGGTGCGGTTCACAGATACCCGTGAAGACGAAAAGGAACGTGGCATCACCATCAAATCAACCGCCATCTCCATGTACTTTGAACTAAACAAGGATGATGTCGATGTCATCAAGCAGAAAACAGAGGGTATGAACTAGTATCCATATCTACTTATTTCCCTGTCTTACACATCCGTTCCCATCATAGGCAACGAATTCTTGATCAACTTGATCGACTCGCCCGGCCACGTCGACTTTTCCTCAGAAGTCACTGCCGCCCTACGTGTCACAGACGGCGCACTCGTCGTCGTTGACTGTATTGAAGGTGTTTGCGTCCAGACAGAAACTGTCTTGCGTCAGGCTCTCACAGAACGTATCAAACCCGTCGTTGTCATTAACAAAGTCGACCGTGCCCTCCTCGAACTTCAAGTTCAGAAAGAAAGCCTTTATCAATCCTTCCAGCGTACAGTCGAGACTGTCAACGTTATCATCTCGACTTACCACGACGACGCCCTTGGTGATGTCCAGGTCTATCCCGAGAAGGGCACCGTCGCCTTCGCTTCCGGACTCCACGGATGGGGCTTCACCCTTCGCCAATTTGCCGGCAGGTACTCCAAAAAGTTCGGTGTTCCAAAGGACAAACTCATCGACAAGCTTTGGGGAGACAACTTTTTCAATCCCGCAACCAAAAAGTGGTCTGCAAAGTCTGCGGATGCTGATGGCAAGCCCCTTGAGCGTGCTTTCAATATGTTCGTGCTCGACCCTATATACAAGATTTTTGATGCCGTTATGAAGCAAAAGAAGGACCTCGTCGGCCCTATGTGCGACAAGCTCGACATTAAGCTTACTCCCGAGGAAAAGGAGATTAGCGAGAGCAAGGCCCTCCTCAAAACCATCATGCGCAAGTTCTTGCCTGGAGGAGATTGCCTCTTGGAGATGATAGTCATTCACCTACCCTCACCTGCCACCGCTCAGCGCTATCGCGTCGAGACTTTATATGAGGGTCCCATGGACGACGAGTCTGCCATCGGTATCCGTGACTGTGACCCCAAGGGGCCTCTCGTTCTCTATATCTCAAAGATGGTACCCACATCTGATAAGGGTCGCTTCTATGCATTTGGTCGTGTCTTTTCCGGAACCGTCCGTGCCGGTCCCAAGATCCGCATACAAGGGCCCAACTATATTCCTGGAAAGAAGGAAGATCTGTTCGTCAAATCTGTCCAACGTACCGTACTTATGATGGGTCGCTACATCGAGCCCATTGAAGATTGTCCTGCTGGCAACATTATCGGTCTCGTTGGCATCGATCAGTTCTTGCTCAAGAGCGGTACCCTCACTACTTCAGAGACTGCTCACAACATGAGGGTCATGAGGTTTTCAGTGTCCCCTGTCGTGCAGGTAGCAGTGGAAGTCAAGAACGCTGGTGATCTTCCCAAGCTTGTTGAAGGTCTCAAGCGTCTCTCCAAGTCCGACCCTTGTGTCCAAGCTTGGATTGCGGAGACTGGTGAGCATATCGTTGCGGGTGCCGGGGAGCTCCACTTGGAAATTTGCTTGAAGGCAAGACACTCGCCTTTCTATCATTCAGTCATCACTTATCAATAAGTATAGGACCTGCAAGAGGACCACGCGGGTGTTCCTCTCAAGATATCGGACCCCGTCGTTGGTTACCGTGAGACAGTGAAGGCGGAATCTTCCATCGTTGCCCTCTCTAAATCACAGAATAAGCATAACCGTCTGTACGCGAAGGCCTTGCCTCTTGACGAAGAAGTTACCAAGGCTATCGAGGCTGGCACCATTAGTTCCCGCGATGATTTCAAAGCTCGTGCCCGTGTCCTGGCCGATGAACATGGTTGGGATGTCACTGATGCCAGGAAGATATGGTGTTTTGGTCCTGAGACCACTGGCCCCAACTTGTTGGTTGATGTCACCAAGGGTGTGCAGTACCTCAACGAAATCAAGGATTCATGTGTTGCCGCATTCCAGTGGGCCACGAAAGAAGGTGTCTGCGCTGAAGAGAATATGCGCGGTGTCCGTTTGAACATTTTGGATGTGACAGTAAGTCCATCGCCACCGCTGCTAGTATAAACATTTCGTCTAATGTCTTTTAGCTACACGCTGATGCTATCCACCGCGGCGGTGGTCAGGTCATCCCAACATGCCGGCGTGTTTGCTATGCTGCATGTCTGCTTGCTACGCCAGGTATCCAAGAGCCTGTTTACCTCGGTATAATGTTTTCCTATAGTCTGTCTGACATAGAGCTGACATCTGTCTTAGTCGAAATTCAATGTCCTGAAAATGCCATAGGTGGTATTTACAGTGTGCTGAACAAGCGTCGTGGTCAAGTCTTTAGCGAAGAACAGAGGCCTGGAACGCCCATGTTCACCGTCAAGGCATATCTGCCTGTTATGGAATCCTTCGGCTTCAATGGGGATCTTCGATCACAAACTGCAGGACAAGCCTTCCCCCAGTGTGTGTTTGACCACTGGGAGCTTATGAACGGCTGTACGTGGTTGATTCAAATGAACGACACTCCATGCTGAACTCGTTTTAGCTCCTCTTGAAAAGGGCACCAAGCTCGAAGAACTCGTCAAAGGCATCCGTACGCGCAAGGGTCTCAAGGTAAGTTTCTGGCCTTTTTCCCCTTGCAGTTGCTAACATATTTCTGTTTGCAGCCTGACATCCCCCCTTTGGACTACTACTACGACAAATTGTAATTTTGCCTGGATACCAGTGCAGTAAACTAGGTTTTTATGGTTTAAAGAGTTCTGTTGTAAGTTGTCGTATGCCAACAATTCATTCCTGTATTTTCTCGAGCATGCCACTGCCTGGCGAAGCCATACGTATCGCGATGCATTAATGGGCTTTGAGGCATCTCTCACTTCGTTAAGCTCGTTATTTTGGATGGACGCATATGTGGATCATTGATATCGCGGTTCGCCATCGCTAACAAAGCTGTATGTAGTGCAGTCACGCATCTGCTGACTGTGTTCGATTTGATGCCAGCGCGGCAGCCGACAAAGCGATGATAGGCGACGCCGATTAAGAGGTTTTAGAGCGGTTTGTCGTAACGCACTCGGCACCGCCTTGATGAACAAGTCATAACGAGTGTTCACTCAGTGACTCCAACACTTTGGCCGCTCACTTATATGCGAGCGGCCAAAGTGTTATATAAATAAATTCTGAGAAAACAGGGAATCCCATTAATTTTCACTCACCTCCGAGAAGATGTCAGCGATCATCGACGATTTAGCGACCGTGCCAGGCGTTCAGGCATACCTGCAGAATCATCCTAAATTCGATGCACACACAATCGAGAGGCTCTCGGGGGGTATTGGCAATTTCACGTACAGGATCCACCTTCTTAGAGCACTCGCTGGTCGCCAGACGCTCGTTCTGAAATATGCGCCTCCCTATGTCGCATCATTTGGTCAAGAATTCCCAATCGACCAGAAACGCCAGGTATGCAACAACTTGGCAAAATTATTCTGTGGTGCTAACAATGAGAATCAGCTCGCAGAAGTCCAAGCACTCCGCCTCGCGGCCCAGCTATCCACGACCAATGTTCCTGCGTTCATCACGACTCCATCCATCCATTTATTCGATGAGGGAAACCATGTCATTATCATGGATGACGCAGGGGAAGATTGTCGAACTCTGAAGGAACTACTCGTCGAAGAAGGGTTGCCAAATATCATCTCAAAGCAAATCGGCACCGCCCTGGGTGAATTCATCTGTGGTGTCCATACTTGGGGTCAGAATCCCGACGTTGACCTAACCCTATTCGCAAACAATCAGCTGGGAAAGACTTACGCGGCTAACTTGACCTATGGACGACTCGAGTCCACTCTTTCTGGGAGGGATAACATCCCTGCGCTCTCGGATCCGTTGCTTGGAATCTCTGAAGCAAAAATGACAACGATAGCAAAGGTGGTAGAGAAGAGGCAAAAGGCGATCCACGCTGCGTCTGCATCCGATCCCATGACTCACGGAGATGTCTGGCCAGGCAATCTGGTGGTGGTCCTTAGACGCGGGGCAGATGGAGTTGTAGAGGGCGTGGAGAAGCTATATGTCCTGGATTGGGAATGTAGCAAGACAGGGTTGCCTGGACTAGATCTGGGTCAACTTTGCGCGGAGCTTTACGTTCTATCTGAGTTCCATCCGGCGCGAAAGGAGTCGGCTCGGACCATGATTGAGTCGTTTTTAGGTGCTTACAGGGAACGGAGAGGAAAGGGCAGGGACGTTGAACTTGCTAGGGTGGTCGCAAGTCATATCGGCGGGCACGTGGTGGCATTCACTCCGCGCATAAGCTCCTGGTCGGGAAGACAAAAAACGAGAGAGGTGGTGACGGAGGGAGTAGAGATGCTGGTCCTGGGCGAGGAGGGATCCGAGTTAGCCCTGCAAACTAGTATTGTAGGGCCACTTCTTTGATATATATCCATCCAATGCGTATACCGCACTCCCTTTCTATGATGGGCTGTGAAACAGACATGATATACTAGCCAGAGCGTTTATCTTTAACTCACCTTCCTCATCATGATACCATATCTCGCCGAGCTACCCCCGGAAATATACACGGATATATTGGCATATGTCCCTCAGGAAGAACGGCAACAGACTGTCTTGTCACTCACTAGAGCGATCCCACGCTCCCCGGTGCCGCTGCATCACCTATTCGAGTGCGTCCGCCTCAGATCAGCGGAGCGTGTGGTGCAACTGTATCGTCGGCTACGAGGACACCTGGAGGAGTCACGTTGGATCAAAGACTTCTCTCTCGAAACATGGAGTGTAGATGCGGACATAGTGGTTAACCTGGTCTCTCTGCTTTCGCAGTTGTCCCGGATCACGCTGTTTATTGGGCCGAACTTTGCTCCGGAGCATATGGAGGAGATACTGGAGAAGCCGAGAGAGGATTTGCAATACATTTCATTGCGTTTCAGACCATAGTAAGTCATGGCTTTTCTTGCAGCCAAGGTCTGACGCTAAGTGTGACTTTAGCGTGCAGAGAGCAACATACTATCAATTTCTTAAGGTGGGAGATCAGCACACGGAGAACGCTTTGTTTGTTGACTTGAGAGATTGGCAGGGTGCATACTTTGACACCGCCTTAGACGCCCTTTCTCGATGGCCAACAGCAAACCTTGCTACTTTGTTGATCGTGCAAGATCCTCTGGACGCAGAAATAGCCCGCAAACACAATTTCGCACAACCCTTGGTGTTCTTCCGCCTTGAACCCATCCATAAGCTGGCCTGTTCACCATACCTCCGTTCTCTGACAAGTCTGCGATTGCGAATCCCGTCCAGACAAGTCGCTCCTTTTATCTACAGCTCATCTCGTTCCACCCCTGGAATCTGCATGTTGGATTTATCGACGTGCAGCATTCGATTAACCGACGTGGAGGCGCTGGTGGCGCGGTTTCAGCAGTTGATGCATTTGATACTGGATGGGTGTAACATTACGCGGGGGGACGCGTTGCTGGAGAGCGAGTGGGTCAACGTGGGCAAGACTTGTGCACTAGCGAGTGTCAAAGCGGCCAAGGAACGAGAGAAAAAGTTCAAAACTTGGCTAGAGGTTCACGCAGTTCGCAACACACCCGACCCGGTGGATGCTGCTACTGTACCCCAAGCAGCAGCAGCTGTAACTAGGCGTACCCGCCCGGGCCGTCGTGGACTGGCCACTGCAACAGTATCATTTCGAGATGCGCCAACGAGAACAACAGCCCCTGCTGTTCGGACGAACGTAGCGATACCAAAGGTCCGTATAGTCCCATCACCCCCAACTCTTCGCTCCTTGAGCACGACCACAAGCGCATTACACAAGGACAGACATGATGCCATTCGGGCGCAGTTCGAGAAAGGTTGGGACGAGGGACTTGCTCAACTCACTGCCATACGAGGCAGGCTGTATCAGTCATGGAAAAATGGAGTGAGGATGATGCGCATCACTGGTGACCAAGGCATGGAAGAAGGTTTCGAGGGGTTGGAAGACATTGAGGGAGAAGACGCGTTCTATGGGCGAGACAATTCGGGGAACGTGTGGTCAATACCAGTGCTGTGCCTTGCAGGTACAGGTCCCGACCCCGGTCAGCATGTGGATGGATGTGGCCATGCAGCAGCTAGCTATGTTGGGCTAGATCGTATCTAGGCAAGTGAAACGACATGGTGTACACCAACTATAAAAAGAGTTCACCTTCCTCTAAGTGGAAGCTTCAAGCGTCGTGGTGAGTGTTGGCCGTAAAGGTTCGTAACCAATCAGCTTCCTGCTCCATCTCCGAAAGAGACCGAGATGGTCGATCACTATCGCCATCGACCCTCAGCGGTTGAAACCGGACATCAACGCTATCTGTATTCATGAAATGCCGATGGAGAGAAGCTTCTGACCGTTCTAAAGCGGGGTATATATCGTCCATCCTCTCGGAGAAGTGATCACCCTTGAACTTCCGAGGCAGGATATGGAAGTGGACGTGCGGCACGGACTGACCCGCAGCTCTGCCGTCCTGGAGATGGGTGGATAAATTTATAACAGCCGCATTATGACTGGTACTACCTGACATGCCACAGTGAGCGAGTCTGCGCCGTAGGCTTTTTCGATCACGCGGCCGACTTGTTGGACGGAGCTCATGAGGGACGTCAACTCGGGAATTGTAAGATCCGTCAGTCTTGGGACGACACGCGTGGGGATGACGAGGACGTCTTTGAGTGAATGAGCACACTTAACGGCGAGTGAAAAAGACGACACTGACGACCTGGCACGATTGGCTTGAGGTTCACGATGGCGTACGACAGGGCTGTTCGATAGAATGCCTGTCTGGTCACCTCTATGGTGGAGAACAAGAGCGGGGCAGACAATGTCATCGTACTAGTAGGGAATGTCGGTGGGCACAGCCACCCGTTCACCGACACCTGCACATATTCGCCCATGTCCAGTCCGACTGAACTACATTTACCTCCAACTCTCCCATATCCCATAAAGGTCGCCTCACTGGATGTCCACCAGGGCGCTCCCGTTCAGCGCGGGACCCGTCTACTTACCTATTCTTTTAAATATCAGTCACCCACACCCGGAGCACGCCCTGAAATTCGTTTCGGAACATGGGACTCTCTCCTTGACGGCACCGTCGAGACCTGGTCTGTTCGCGTGGGCGACGAAATATCTCTCCAGAGGTCCAAGTTGAGGCCAGTCATCACTATCCTCGAACCCTGCAAGCATGGCGTCCAAGTCGGTGGCCTATGTGGCATCTGCGGGAAGGATATGACTGCGTAGGTGCCATTCTTATTCTTGGCTGCTCCCGAGTTCAACCCTCCATTTCAGCTATGACTACACAGGTTTCTCTGATGCATCGCGTGCATCTATTCAAATGACACACTCTGCCTTTGGCCCAACCGTATCTATGGAGGAAGCACAGCGGATAGAGAGGGAGACTGCTGAACATCTCCTCAAGTCAAGGAAGCTATCCTTGATTGTAGATCTTGACCAGACGATTGTTCATGCTACTGTTGATCCCACGGTCGGCGAATGGATAACAGAGGGGGAAGCTTGGGAGGCCAGACAGACCAAAAAGTCACCCGACACGCCCAAGGATGATGGTTCCGACTCCTCTGATAGTGAAACATCTGAAACGGACGTCTGTAATCCCAACTGGGACGCCCTCAAGGATGTTGGCAAGTTTCGACTCGGTCCGGAATCATTCGGCCAGCCTTCATCGAGAGGATCCTCCAAAGTCAAGGGAAAGCATAAAGTCCTCGAAACAGAGGGCTGTATGTATTATATCAAACCTCGGTACGCCGCCTATTTGTCATGCGAGTGTTCTCCGGCGCCAATGCATTTATTTGGATAGTCCCGGCTTGCAGGACTTCCTCCGCAATCTTTTTACGAAATACGAGATGCATGTATATACCATGGGTACTCGCGCGTACGCGGAAGAGGTCTGTGCCGCTATTGATCCTGATGAGAAGATATTCGGTGGTCGTATCCTGAGTAGGGATGAAAGTGGAAGTGGGTGTATCACTGCGTCTGCCAAGTCACCGCTTACGTTCCTCAGGCCTCACGCAAAAAAGTTTACAGCGACTTTTTCCGTGTGACACATCTATGGTCGTCATCATCGACGATCGGGCAGATGTCTGGGAGTGGAGTCCAAACCTGATCAAAGTCATCCCTTGTGGGTCTTACTAGACATTCCCAGAAGGAATAAGCTAACGCCAGTAAAAGACGATTTCTTTGTAGGCATCGGTGACATCAATTCTGCGTTTCTTCCAAAAGTAGAGCCGATGACTCCTACAGTGCACCCTCCGACGATTGGTTGGTTTTCCTATTAGATATTGCCGCCAGCTTTTTGATCCATGATAACTAGACACATCGGTTACTCCCCCAGCGCAAAGCACGTCACCAGCACCATCCCCTTCCCTATCTCCGCTCCCTCAGCCTGAGGAAAGCGAACGCGTTGAGACCGAGTCCAAGGCCTTGTTAACGCAGAATTCTCTGGCGCTCGAAGCCCAAGTAGAAGAACGACCTCTAGCAAAGAAGCAAGAAGAACTCCAGGGTATAGTGATTTGATTCGACGGTTACACCTATAGTGACACCTGCACAGACACTGAGCAGACTGTCGCGACCACCAAAACGGAGCATCCAAAAAAGGCGCTGCTGAAAAACGACGACGTTGAACTACGACGGGTTGGCAAGGTACGTCAGAATAATTACGACCCATACCTTGGTGCATTAAGTGAACCTCGACAGTTGTTGGAAGATGTCCATCGACAATATTTCGATGCTTATGATCGGTATTACCCTGGGGAAAAGAACAAGAGGCGTAGATCAGGCAATGAACAATCGTCTAAATTTTACGATGTGACAGTACGTGCGCAGATCCATCACAAATGATTTGTACTAAGTTCTGGGTAGCGCATTATTCCGGAGATGCGCTCTAAGACTCTCAATGGGGTTCATATCGTCTTCTCTAGTGTCATACCTCTTGACACAAAACCAGAAACTACCGAGATATGGAAGGTGGCACACATGTTCGGCGCTCGATGTTACACAGAACTGAACAACATCACCACACACGTAGTCGCGGCCAAGGTTTGTTCTTCCAGAAAAAAAAATTATCTTGTATCTTCTGATGGTCCGGCATTAGCAAGGAACTGTCAAGGTCGACATGGCACGAAAACGGGGCGGAATCAAAATAGTCTGGTTAGCCTGGTTCACGGATTCGATAGCTTTGTGGCAGCGACAAGGCGAGACACCATACTTCCTTGAGGACCCCACCCGAAACGCGCCAAGTTTGAGTCCCAACCTCGACCCCCATCCGATTTCTTCGGATCCTGAACCGGACGCCGATGATTGGGATGTCGAACCTGCACCTTCGGGCAAGGCGGGCTTTGGGCTCGCAGACATTGACTGGAACGACATCAACGATGAAGTCGACGCAGCTATGAACGAGAGTGATGACGAAGAAGACTTCAAGAGCGAGCACAGCGTGAGGAGTGATATGGCATCAGAAGATGATGGCATGACTGATGAGACCCGTAGTCAGCCTAGGTGCGTGCGTTACTCTGTCGAGAGTATCTGTTATTTAGCCCAGTTGTTGTCACTCAAGCCCCAATTCTTCGCCCCGGCTGAAGCGGAAGCGCCTAAGGAGTGTTACGCCATCAGAGAACGGAAACACCGATCCACAGCAAGATAATCCACGATCACCGCTGTCCAAACGCAAGAAACTCGTTGCGAATCGGACAGGGACATCGAAGCTCAAGGTAGCCTTCACTATGGATGAAATTGCATCCGCACGGCAGTCGAGAAGTCGCAGTCAAAGTGTAGAATCAGACTTTCTCGGTGCAAGTCTTCCTAGCCCCCTGGAAGTGGAGGAGGAAGAAGAGGAAGAAGAGGACGACGACTTTTTAGCTCGGGAACTTGGTGAAGACTGGGGATAGTGCATTCCTATGACCATTTACACTGTTTCGTCCTTGTGCGTTTGCTCTGCACCTGCTGTCGATTTAATCCTAGTCCTCGTGTAATACCGTAACATGGAATATTTGTTCAAAGGTACACGTATTCGTTTCTGATTACTTTCGTTCCAGATGCTCACAATACAAGTTCCAAAGTGCATCAACGGAATCACCGGTAATAGTCACGAAGATCTCTTCATCGTATGCAGAATCCTTCATGTACGCATTGAGCTTCCGGACGGTGCCCTTTCCGCAACGCTTTTCGACCCAGTCGAGAAAGTATGCAGTGGTATCGTATCCTGCATCCCACTTATCCCCTCCTGCAGCTTTCCAGTGTGGTGGGGCGTATCCCGCATTCAACCGGACGAAATCTATGGCAAACGAGGATCATTACTGATACGATGCGGCGATTAGAATGCGGTCCTACCTGCGATACCTTCTATGAACCCCCCAGGGCAGGTATCCTTTGCGTTGTACTGATAGCAGTGTACGACTTCGTGAACAAGTACGCCTATGATTTCGTCGCATGCTCGAGATGTAACGGAGAGGATGTAATCGAGGGATAGATGAATCTCCTTGTCGGTATGCGATCCACAAGTGTATGCGATGCCATCAAAGGATCGGAGGACAATGGTGACTTGGCTCACACTGGTGGCCAGTCAGGAACCTTTGCAAAGCGACCAGAAGGAACTTACTGCGTCGGTGCAGTCAATGGCGTGTATAACCATGTGTATGAGGCTTCGACGGCAGACTGAAGCACATCGCGAGTAAAGTGGCGCAGAAAGATCGTCGCACCCTCATGGTTCAGATTCTCGATTCGCAGCACAAAGTTGGGTATCTTCCATGGAGGAAGAATTTGGGTAGTTGGAGGCATGGTATAGGAATAACAAGCGATCGGCTACAGTGACAACGGAGACCTATTAAATAAACCTGGCTATAAATACCATTACTTTGTTCAGCACTGAAGTGGATGTTTCAAGTTCTGGGAGAGGCTCGGATAAATGGGATAGCCAAAAGGATCTGGTGGGACTGACCTTGATACCTGCAGCAGCTTCTAGTCTCAAGACCTCCTCTCTGAGGGCATCCCTTCCCTCCTCTAGCCACTTGCAATACTCGACGGCGCGGAACAAGACTCCACTCTTTCCCTTTGTCTGCCCATTGCTCCTCATGCCACTACCCTTTGGTCTGCCCCTGGAGGGCAAGTTGATCGTGCCAGCAGGGGCGATGAGTGCAATGAGCTGCGCATAACCATCACGGATGGCGTTGCGACGCTTTTGCTCCGACATGATGTGATTGAGCCGTTTCTGCGGGGTTGACAAGAGGGGCTTTGTTCTCGAAGTCTGGTGGGGCGCTGACATGCTTTTACGCCTCGCAGACCGAGAACTGGAAGTGCTCTCTGGAGGTGTCGGGGATGTGTCTGGATCCTCGTCTTCTAGAGACACTTGTGGGTTGGTGGATGTGTTGGGAGATGGAGGTACGAGGGGGAGCGGGGGAGAGGGTGGAATGATGTCGCCAAAGGCAGGATCTGATTCAAAGTCCCAGTTGAAGTTGTCGAGGAAGCCAAGGAGGTCGGTGGTTTCGGACGGGGAGAAAAGGTCCGCAGACGGCGGTAGCGGCGCGGCTTGGGGGAATAAATTTGTGAGTGCAGGGTCGAACGCATACTCGAAATCAGCAAAAGGGACGGGCGGTTGAGGAGAAGACATGGTGGATGGCTGACGACCACCGGCAATGTTCAATTCCGGATAACCGGTGCCGTCACTTCGGCCAGTCCGGCCAGTGGGACGGGATGTGCCGAGATAACAAACACGAACAAATAAAAACTACCAAAAGAGGAGACCCGTCGCCCGAGCACCATCGGACCTGCCCCGCTCCGCACCCCCATGTCGGCCCTCAGTGAGGCATCCACACCGGCCCATGACGCCGCCTCGGCCATCGACGCACAGCAACTCCACCAGCTACATTCAGATGTTCAACAAAATAACAACGGTACCTCCCCGGAAGGAACAATCCGTAAAGGTTAGCTTACCCGTAGCTGCATTCTACAAAGCCATAAGAGTATCGCCAGCAAAAGCCCCCTCCGTCAGGCGCGCGTGTACGGCCTGTCATACCGGCAAGACAAGGTGTAGTGAGGTCCTTCCATGTCAGGTGGGTTTGCGGCCGGGCCCTCTCCCGATACATCTAAGCTCTCCTCAGAGCTGTCTCAAAAGAGGCATTGGTTCAGCCTGTGCCTACCCTGACCCCGAGACCGATCATACCAGTCAGTCTCACCAGAGTAAGCCCCTCCTGCCGTTATCATTTAATCTCCCGCTGATATCTCCCAGCACCGGGGGTCTCCACGTTTGCCCAATCACCGATTGGGTACATCCATGGAGCCCCAACATTGACACAACACCAATACTACGACTATAATGGCACATTCACCGGCGCATCATCCTCGACCTTTCGCCCGAACAAACGGCCACGTAACCTGACAGAGGAAGAAGCCGCCGCCATCACCAGAAATTTTACCCGTGGCGATTTTTTTGTCGGCACGAGCGCCCCAGTCCGCATCGATCCAAGACTGCCCGTCAGACTTACCTTGGGGGAGGGAGACCAAGTCCATTTCAGCATCACAGAATCCTTATCCTAGCATGTTGTCCTGCATCTTACTGCATCTTGCTTACACTCTGCCTTCATTCTAATGATCTCGTGTACACTATGCTTGGAGGAGACACACCAGTAGGGTTTTCGGGGGGACTTGCAGGCTAGATTGGGCCCGATTAGGAAACTAGTATTCACAAACGATTCATTGTCCCGCACAGCTCAAATGCCAACTTGTAATTTGTAACCCGCAGTCTAACTCTCTCTCTTTCCCAGCATGATGCTGTCTTTCGTAGCGCAGGTCGCTCCCCTTGTTTCTCTTTTAGTTCCCCTCTCTCGATTTGTCAAGGCTTCTGCGGCCGTGTCCCCTGCCCTGCGTGCAGTAACCGCATGCAATGGGAGCCCAGATCTTTGCAACCGCTCTTTTGGAAATGTCACCTTTGTCGGCACTCATGACTCGTATGCAGTCGGGGTTAACAACCGTACGTCGTATACCCCTGTCGCACTCGGCTCGAGGTTGAGCAAGTGTCGCAGTGGCTGCAAATCAGGATTATAACAGTGCGTAGGGGTCATGGACACGTGAAAATCACTCACACCAAGTCAGTCACCCAGCAGTTGAAGGACGGCATTCGCATGTTACAGGTGCAGACACATAACTTGACGGGTGTCATACAACTTTGCCATACTTCTTGCGTGCGCTGGGCATCGTCGTCCGTTGCACCACGCTCACTTTTATCCAGTCTCTTTACAATGCAGGTCCTCTTTCCGCGTATCTGACCACAGGTATGTCGTGATAGTGACCCCTGAATTCACGGTGTATTAAATGGCAGTCTTGCAGTGAAGACATGGCTAGATGCAAACCCTAGCGAAGGTAAGAGCCTAGCACAGTCGTACACGTTGACCTCATGCCAACATCATGTAGTCCTCTCCCTCTTGATTGTGAACTCGGATGGCCTCTCTCCCACTGCATATGATAGCGTGTTCAAGAGTGCCGGACTCGACACCATGTCTTACGCACCCCCTTCGGCGTCGATACCTGCCACTCAATGGCCCACCCTGGCAATACTTATCAACACCGGACAGCCTCTCGTCACTTTTATGGATGCATCGGCGGATTTTAACAGTGTCCCATACATCATCGATGGTACTCGCCCCTGATATTTCCATTGTCGCATGTTCTGATAATCATCCAGAGTTTACCAACATCTGGGAAACAGCCTATGACGTTACAACTACCTTTGACTGCAGCGTCAATCGTACACAAGGAGACGCATCAACGCAAATGATCCTCATCAACCACTTTCTCGATACATTGGTTCTTGGGCAACCTGTTCCGGATCCCAGCCAGGCTAATCAAACCAATGCCGTGTCCGGGCCGAACTCGCTGGGCCAACAGGTCAGCCTTTGCGCCAGCGAATATGGCCGATACCCGAACTTTATGCTCGTCGATGTGAGTCTGTGATGCATACTGTTCTAGTTTGGTGCTTACCCTTTATAGTTTTACGAGTATGGTGGTGGTTCTGTGTTTGAGGTGGCTGCGACCGCTAATGGAGTCGCATACTCACCCACTACCCCCATCGCGACCCCCGCTCCACAGGGTACCTCGGGGTCGCCTTCGCTGATCAGCCTGATTGCCACGCCCGTGCAGTGGTCGACAGCAGCAGTGTTGGTAACAACCATCGTGCTCGTTACTCGCTATGTAATTTAGTGTTCGAGTTTACTTAGGACCCGCTTATATCTCCAGAGATCTCATTCACGGACACTAGAGACAATGCTGGACTACCGTTTTCTTTCTACTCTCCACTTGTATACACGTGGTTTATAGACAGATGGGTCGGACTTTTGTTTACGAGGGTTATCGTCTTCGTCGTCGGGACTATCATTATTCTCCTCTTCGACAAGTTCTGCTCCCCGTATCTTTCTTCGTCCACCTTTGCCGACGAGTAAACGTTGCATTTCTAGTTCACGAAGTGCATAAGACAGTTGGGTATCCCGGGTAAGTCGCGCAGCCAGTTCTTGAAGAAGGCGTTTGCGATTTTTCTGTGCACAAAAGGTGGAAGGAAGACGCAAAGGGTAAGCTGACTAGGCCACTCACGACAGTTGCCTCCTGCTCCTCTTCCGGAGGGTTATCGACGGTGTTGGCGATCGATTGCTTCTTTCGCCGCCGCTCCGATTTGACAGAATCATGAACTTTCCACCCGAGATCGGGCTCACCGGATGACTCTGTCGATTTGTGTTCATTCTTGGCAATAAAAGTGGTTTGCTCTAGGTATTTTTGGGCTTAATGTCGCAGTCAGCATATGCGATGGTGAGTGAAGAGCAGACTCGCCTTCTGCACCATCTTCTGCAAAGACGATGTGTTTTGCAGTCCGTTTTTGCGTGGGACTCTGCGCGATCACGCCCGCGGAACGCAGGGTCTCTAGTTCAGCTTCCTCGAGGGGTTCGTCGTCGGCTGTGCGACCGGATGAGATCAGATCGGCCAGATCCGTGAGCTGCCGCTTGATCTTGTCGATTTTCTAGTACGCGTGAACAATGGGCGAGGAGGAAGAGGGACACACAGACCTTCAGCCCTACTGTCTTGATCGTGCGGACGTAGCCTTCATCTTGGGATTTGAGCAGCTTCACCATGTCCATGGGCATGGCGGTGTTTCCCCTGTCCTTGACGTGGACGCCCTGGACGGTGCTCTCGTTTTTCATTGCATAGTAGAACTCGTCCTTGTTCCTGTCTGCAGCCTTTTGCCGCAGTCGGTTGAGACGGTCCCGTTTTGCATGGTAGTCGCGCGCACGAAGGACATAGTCCTTGTGCTTTTCGAGGACGCCATACTTTGTACGATGAGCAAGCTGAGCGCGCTCCTTGTGCTTTCGCCGATGCAACGCGTTTCTCAGAGACGAAGTCATGAGCGTGACTGTGACAGCCTCACGATTGTTTTTGGTAATAATCCACAATATCGAATTTTGACAAAAAAGCATGAGTTTCCAGCATTTCAGGCTCGGGCAACTGGCCATGGCCCAGCCTTTGCCGCCACATTTGCAGCAGAATCAGCCGGGTCCGCATACAAAATCGACATCGCGCCCGCCGTATGGCTCAGGCGACACCGACGACGGGTACACGCTCGTCTTTGCCAACATCGCCGCCTTTCAGGAGTGGCGTGCGCGAGAGGAGGAGACGCAGATGGTTGAGTTCGTAAAGGGCGACACCCACGGGAGCAAAGCTGTCCCCCCGCGTTTCAAAGACCACACCAAACTCGTGTGCGCCCGTCACTCGCGCAGCGGGCGCAAAAAGTACGTCAAGAAGCACCCCGAGCGCGTGCGCAAGGTGCCCAGTCGAAAAGTGAGCGTTTGTGCCGCGCGGTTGAGCGTTGTTTGTTGACCGCCGCAGATTGAGGGGCAGGGCTGCCAGGCGTCTATCAGCTACAAGACCTACTTTGACACGGAGGAAGTCCGGGTCTGCTGTGCGTCCGTTTTACCGCTCTGCCGCTCGTGGCAAACCTGTCGTACAGACGTTGCAGAACATTCGCACCCCATTGGGCTCGCGAACTTGCCCTTTACCCGCCGGGGTAGGCGTGCGGCCGTCGACGCTGAAAAGGCGAAGACGAAACGCAGTGTGCCGCCTGAGGCGTCGTCGAGCGGGGCACCCGCCCCCGCTGCCCCAGCGACGCCGCAACCCCACGTGTCGACGTTTTCATCAAATGCGCCGCTGGCGCATCTGCCCCACCCGTTTCCACACTATAGCCAGCCTGGCGTTGGCACGTTTCCGCAAATGGTCCCCGCGCCCCAGAACGAGCAGTGGGAACGCATGTCTGTGCTGTTCAATTCTATCCGGGAACACGCGCGTGCGTATGAGTACCCGACCCCGAGCATTGTTGCGCTCGAGAGCGTGTTGATCCGGATGTATCTCGAGAGCCCGATGGGCATGATGGGTGCCAACATGCATGGCGTCATACCGCCTCCACACCAACAGCAGGGACAAACGTCCCAGGCACATGTCCAAGACTCACACACGCAGACAACGGTGGGCGGCACGGCGGATCATGCAAACAGCGAGATAGATAGCAGTATCGAGAGTGGTTGACTCGGATTATCGCAAGTATGGGTGTAAGATATACTCTCATGGACAGAGTTTTCCGCAGGTTTGGTTGTATAGGTCAACTAATGTGTAATGTAGTTCTGGTCAAGATCATACCGTATATCACAAGGTAAAGCCGCGAACGGATCAGCAAATGGATCTTCAGTGGCTACTATTTTCGATCCCCCCGGTGAGTTTTAGCTGGTCGACGTTCCTCTTCGCTCTCATAGTCACTGAAATCAGAGAGACTTCCCCTATGCTGATCCCACACAGCATCAGCTGATTGATCGTGCCGAAGGGCAGGTTGCGCGGGGGCAACCCCTGCTTGGTGGTCCGCCAATGAACATATCCTGTTTCATCAAGCGTGTCTTGTGATATCCTTGACTGTCCAGACTCGCCTGGAGTGATGGTCATCTTGTTCAGTGTTTCCTATATTTTGCCCGTGGCATGTTTGTGTGTTGAACGCTGGCTGGAATTGTCATGGTGCGTTGATGAGACTCACATTTTCATACATTTGGATCCCGGAGACGTTGTCTCGATCAATGTGCCGATGACTTCCTCGTTTTCCACAAGCTATGGGCCGACGATCCCAGTTGAAGAATAGACTGGTGACCATGAGGCAAGCAGGCAAGCCGTCGATAGGTCGAAGAAGACCTCAGGGGGCGTGTTCAAATAGGATACTGTTCAGACGGTGACAATTATTTCTTTTACTAGCTCTGTCACTTCGTTTCTTTTATTGATACGGCCAAAACAGAACATGTCTCGGTGACGTCCAGAATTTCCGCATGTTTTTCGTGCCCCGCCCGCCGCAATTCAGCGTGTACAAAGACAAGGCTGTGTTGTCAGTGGGTGCCGTCAAACAACGTCCTTGTCAACCCACGTGCGAGAAAACAAGTGCGGCAGAGGTTCCCAGATCTTAGTTTCAGGGTAACGAGATGCAAAGAAACATGATCAATTTGCAGCGCGTATATCATCTCTTGTCTCGCTCTATCTCCTCAAGGCGTCAGTCAAACTTACGGTTGAGATCTACCAGCTGCGTCAACCCGTCAATGTATCCCTCTGGACTTCCCAACTCCGTGATGGCTCTCCCAATCTCCTCTAGAGTTTTCAGCTCAATCCCGAACAATGAGTACGATATCGCATTCCAGAGAAAATAGGACTTCTCTGCCGTATCCTGCGAAGCCTCAAAGATGAACAGGCCTTCGCTGTACCTCAGCAGGTGAACCCAGATAGGTGTGGCATCCTTGAGACCATAATAACGCTCCAAGCTCCACTTGAGGCCGGTTTCGCTATCCCACATAGATTTTCTGCACAAGGAAGACTCCCTATCAGTCCAGCCTTGCGGGGGCTTGATGTGAGGGGCTCTGGATTGAATCGTAGGCAGGGGACGACATCCGTCAATGAAGGTGCCAATAATGGACCAAGGGACAGGATGATCGTACAGATGCAAGGAATGAAATAGGGGCGCCGTTAGAACGTAAGCGTTCATGTCATTAGCTGCGATCCGACCTTGGATGTACAAGGAGCAACGTTCGAACGAAACGACTCGATTCAATGCTTCCGAAAGTGACCTTTCTACGAGGGGGCGAGTGGGTATCACCCCGTGCTGGCGGGACGATGGCGGTTGAGGAAGAGAGGCTGGTGGCATTGCACGAGCAAACCTGTGCCAAGTCCTCATGATTAGGCTTGAATTTATAATTACCGGAGGACGATGAAAGCTGTTGTTACGCTCATGACCTCGACCTCGTCGCAAAGACGCACTGGCATCGGCACAAGCACAAGGAACGCGCTCAGCTTGCCCGTCGCCGTAAGTATGACATCCTCGAAAAGCGCAGCGACGCAAAACAGGTTCTCAACAGGTTGCGGGAAAAAGGCCATAGACAGGAACAAGGGGAGTTTTAATTCGCAATGAAAACGGGCACCGTCGAGGGCGTAGGGGGAAACGCCGCTTGCTCAAATCCCAGGATGGGCTCAAGGTCCGTGTGTCCCCTTTTCCGTCCATCGTTCACGCGTATCAGAAAATTGACAAGATCAAGCGGCAACTCACGGATCGCATGTCTGTGCTGTTCAATTCTATCCGGGAACACGCGCGTACGTAGGAGTATCCGACCCCGAGCATTGTTGCGCTCGAGAGCGTGTTGATCCGGATGTATCTCGAGAGCCCGATGGGCATGATGGGTGCCATGGCGTCATACCGCCTCACCAACAGCAGGGACAAATGTCTCGAGCCCATGTGCAAGACTCACACACGCAGACAACGGTGGGTGTAGCAGTATCGAGAGTGGTTATCGCAAGTATGGCTGTAAGATATATTCTCATGGACAGAGTTTTCCGCAGGTTTGGTTGTATAGGTCAACTAATGTGTAATATAATTCTGGTCAAGATCATACCGTATATCACGAGGTAAAGAGGACTGACTGCCGCCTTAATCAGCGAATGGATCAGCAAATGGATCTTCAGTGTCTACTATTTTCGATCCCCCCGCAACGTGAGTTTTAGCTGGTTGACGTTCCTCTTCGCTCTCATAGTCACTGAAATCAGAGAGACTTCCCCTGTGCTGATCCCACGCAGCTTCGACTGATTGATCATGCTGAAGGCCAGGTTGCATGGGCGGGGGTAATCCCTGCTCGGTGCCCAGTCCGCCAAAGGATAGATCTTGTAGGTCAGGATGAACATATCTTGTTTCATCAAGCGTGTCTTGTCCATCTGCGGATATCCTTGACTCGCCTGGAGTGATGGTCATCTTGTTCAGTGTTTCCTGTATTCCGCCCGTGGCATCTTGGGTATGTGTTGAAAGCTGTTTGGAATTGTCATGGAAAGCGGAGGCATGGTGCGTTGATGCGACTCACGTTTTCATACATTTGGATTGCGGAAACGACTCTTTCGTTTGTCTCGATCAATGTGCCGATGACTTCCTCGTTTTCCACAAGCTACGGCGAGTTACGAGAGAGCAGATGGTTTCCGTGAAAGCAAATTACCTGAATGTACCGGACGATCGTCTTGCGGGCAGTCTTGGCATTCTCAAGACACTCTTGAACGCGAGCATTGGCGGTGATGGTCTCCTTGTCGCTATTGACCAACCTGATGGCATTGACCAGGTTGCTCGACGCTTGACTGGCACTGGCAATCGATGCCAGTATCTGGGGTTTCTCCTGGACACCACGTGAGATATGGGCAAAGAGCGAATGGAGCGAGACTCACCGCGTGAAAACTGAAGTGCGTTCTCCTCGCACGGTTCTTCTTTTGCCGTGCTTCTTGCTCTGCTTTGCGCGCTCTTTCCTTTGCGTCCACCTTTTCTTGTTTTGCCCGTTTCTTGGCAGGGTCCTTATTGCTGGGAGATGGAGTGGCAAAGGGAAATAATTGGGCGTCGGCGCTTTCCGCGCGAGCGTGTGACCGGCGATCTATCGGGCGCGATTGCCTGTATAGACCGGTAAGCGCGGACAAGGAAGGGTCGTGTTTGAACTGGGTGTTCCACGATGCGAGGATGGAGTGGAGTTTCTTCTTGACCTTGATATCTGCAATAGGATCGGAGGAGAGGTGCTTGAGGGCATCGACTAGCTGGTCATCCATGCATGCGGCTATGAAAAGGATGAGGATGGGTCTGCAAGGAAGGGGTGGACATACTCTGGAATTTGCGTTCGCCATTTTCGATAAGGGCGCTGAGGATCTACATGTGTTGTGAGAGGGGGGGAAATGTGTGAAAATGTATGGGAGATACCACGAGGGCACGGTACTTTTGATGGTTGTCACCATGTTTGATCTTCTTTCTGATGGCTCTGGATGCCTCGGAGGGACTGGGTGATGTGAGCGGGGAGTGAGATGGAGAGGGTGATGAGGATTACCCGGTGGACTGTAGGCCGATCGATGTTGCTAGCTCTGGTATACTGTGTAGATATGGAGTTGTGGTCGATGTGGTACGAGGACGAGGACGTACCCATCATAGGCTTCGTCGAGGTAGGAGGGAGAAGTGAGTATTTCTATCCAGTCTGTGATGGATGACTTTGTGCTTATGTGGACGATATCAAGTTAACTGTAGGGGGTGTTTACTCACGTGCGGTTTATCGCGGTTGAAGACGGCGATGAGGGCAGACATGGTCGGGGTGTAAGATACACAAACTACTTTTATGGAATCGTCTAATTAGTACTACGATTGTGGCTCGTGAAGGACCTTTATCCACTCGCGATAATTAAAGTTTCCGTGACGGTCAGTGAAGGAACCACTGAGGAATTTGTCAATCTGTGTGCTGGTGAGTGGTGGACAGCGAGTGAGAATAGAGAGGACCTCTTGTTGATCCATGCGATCGCCGACGTCTGCGAGCCACTTGCGGAGCTCTTCGACCTTTACTACGCCAGAGTCTGCGTCATCAAAGCAGGCGAATGCGTCGTCGAGGTCGTTGACTGGATCGAACTGGAAGATACGGTCGTTCATCATTGTGAGGAACATGGGAAAGTTGATGCCCTGGCGAGAGTTGAGCAGCTGTGTGAGGGTGTGCTCTGAGGGTGTTATACCTGGTTTAAAATGAGCTTGGTAGTGTATTTATGAGATTACTAACCCAAGGATGTAAATAATTGTCGTAGATCAGATTCAGTGATGTTTCCATCCTTGTCTTGGTCGATGAGCTGGAATGCCTCTTTGAATTGTGACATTGAAAGAAGGGAAAAAAAAAGTCTTGGCGATCCTTGGCACTCATATTTCAATTTCAACTCTTCTCCGATGTAACTCTCTCCACAATGACGACCGACCACCTCTGCGAGTGGGCCGGGTGTGCAGCCGCTTTCTCTGACCCAGAGCTATTATATGCACACCTCTGCAACGAGCACATTGGCAGGAAATCGACGAACAATCTCTGCCTCTCCTGCAAGTGGAAGGACTGTAACACTTCATGCACGAAGCGCGACCACATCACAAGCCACCTCAGAGGTAACATCCTCCTCCTCGTACTTCCACCACTACCTCACTCCCACACAGTCCACACACCCCTCAAGCCACATCTCTGCGAGGTGCGTCTCCTCACCACCCCGTTCCCCCCGCTTACACCCCCCAGATCTGCAAAAAGTCGTTCAAGCGGCCACAGGACCTCAAAAAGCACGAAAAGATACACACAGAGGAGCACCATGCCCAGCACAAGCACTCAAAGGCCATCACCGTAAACGACCCAGCGTACGCCTCCAGGGTGCGCGGTGACCCCCCTCCTCACAAGGGCACCCTCAGCAAGTCCCTCTCCGCAGCGCCCCGCTCAAGACCCAGCACTGCCTCGCTCTCACACGGTATTTGTCCCCCTCCCCCTTTCCCCCTCCCCTGACGCCCTTCCACAGCATCCTACCCGTCCCTCGAAAGCGACCCCTCCACCTATGACCTCTTCCTCCAGAACCAGCTCCCCTCCTGGGACTCACACAGGCCTCACCCCACTCGCCACAAGCGTGCCCATGACGTAGACGACTTTTTCGCCGACGTCAAGAAACGAAAGGTCGCACCTTCCTACGATTCACGTGCGTGCCCTTTTTCTCACCCTCCCTCCGCTCATCCTCTCGCAGATATGGCAGAGCGTCTCAACGACATTGCTTACGCCCATGATGTCACTCAGTATGACTTTAATCCCCGCTCCGTATCCTTTGATGTTCGCACACCCGAAGAACTCGCAGCCGTAAACGAATTCCTCATCACCCTTGGCCGTGATGTCACCGGCTCCGCACACCGTTCCCATACAGACCGCTTCTCCCCTTCCTCCTACTTTGATCCAGACAGCCTCAACCAGCTCGGCCTCGTGGGTATGCCCGGTGTCCCCTCATTTTCACACGACCCCTCCTATTACCACTCTCAATATCCTTATTCCACCAATCAAATCGCCCCACGTTCCGACTTTGCCATCCCTTCCTACAACTATCCGTCCTCATCCCCTCGCAATCGTCTCCATCCAACCCCTCCCCTCGATCCCACTTCCCCCCACTCTTCCAATTCCACTCCCTCCAATGCAACACCTCCCCATCACTCTTCTCTCTCAGACTCGTTTGCCCACTTTGATCTTCGCGTCCCTCGTGCTGCTCCCCCCCTCCAGTTGGCTCCTCCTGATTACCACGCGAAGCCTGTCCACACCGTCATCAACACACTCAAGACTGCCGCTCGCACTCTCACGGATCTCCCCGAGCCCAACTCCCGTGTAGACTCGTACCGTGGTCTGCCCGTAAACCTCGTTCCGCTCGCGTCTACCCCAAACAGTGCCAACTCGCTTTATCCTTGCCTCTTGCCCGAGGATTCCGATCTCAGGCTTCCCTCTATCAAACCAAATGCTGGTCCACTCAGGTTACCGCCCATCACAGAGATGTACCGTTCCCATTCCCCCGTCTCTGCCTCATTGTCACCCGACACCTCCCGCGGCACCACTCCCAGCTCCACAATGTCTTCCCCTGTGCCCCCTCACAGGGCTGCTATCCACTCCATCACAAAGTCGTCAGAGAATGACGAACTGGTCAGCAAGGTGGACAAGATTGAGCTGGCTCATCGTCGCAAGGACTCTCTAGAGGAGAGGAGATGGCACGCCGAACTCATTCGGCACTTGCTCATCAAAATCAACCAAGATTACAACAATTGCTTTGGTTTTCCAAAGCATCCGTCTCCCAAGTCATTGTCACGCAGTCCGTTGGTAGATGTCAAGATGGTTGCTGCCTGATTATCATTTCGATTCCTTTGTACTTGTATGCCAGACCTGTGTTTGCGATGGAAACAATACAGTGCTATTCACTAAAAAGTACGGTGTGACTAGGTGCGCTTCAGCGTTAGCTTGATCTTGGGCGCTGCACTCGGCGTCGACTCCATGTCTTCCATGGCAGACAGCGGGGGACTCGTCGCAAGAGGTGACGGAACAGCCGCATTGAATCCAAAAGACGCATTTTGCGATGGCTTGTTGAATCCGCTGAATCCGGGTCCGCTCGGCGTAGCAGGCGGCGGGCTCGAGCCGGATGGCGTGGCGGGAACGGGTGGCCCACCGCTGTTGAACTCTGCCCAGCGAGGGCACTTGCGATTCGTTTCTGCAGGGACATGTTAGGAGGTAGCACGCCTTGGCAGGGTCACTTACTCATGTGCCCCATCTGTCCGCAGTGCCCACAGCGCCGCTGTCGAAGAGATAAACACACAGCATACACCGCAAACGTGGACAATACCGTCGTGTCCGGTTTCAAAGGCCGAGTGAGCTGCATCGGGGTCCCCCCCTCCTTGACAATCTTTGCATTCTTGCGATGCAGCCGTCGTTCCTGGTTCTTTTTCATACGCGCGATGCGCTCTTCCAACCTAGGGACGTCGTCAGAGCGCCCATATGCGTCAACAAGTAGACGTACCGCTTCTTGTACCGCTTGTCCGTGTCGGCGTCGCCCGTTGGCGCAAGATTGTCAGCCAGCGTGGCCTCTTCCTCGATCAACTGACGCGCACGGACATAGGCGCGAATGACGGCTGGATCGCGAATAATTTCCATCTGCCACTCGTCATCGACTAGACGTTTTATCCGTAGCACTTTGCGACTGCCCTCGGGACCCAGACTCATTTCTCGGTCCCGGTCCAACGACGATCCCCGACTAAATGCCGGAGAAGCAGGGCGTGTGGAAGGAGAAAACGGCGCCTCCCTCACCGATCCCTGCCTTGCCGGTTTCTTGGCGTCGGGAGGTGGCGCCTCATCCTCGGACGTCAGCTGCGGTTCATCCTTGCGACTCAACGAATCAAACTGCGCCTTCCATATCCGCTCAATTTCCGACTTGTAGATCTGCTGTTGTTCCGCAACGTTATACCTGTGCGCTGATTTCGGTCGGTTTTCCGCTTCGGCTGCAGGTCACGTAAGAACCCAGATCGCATGAAAACCCAATGACCGTACCGAGCTTTTGCTCGTAATCCTCGCCAGCTTTCACAAAGATGTCCTTCATGGATATACGAATGAAACTGAATGCTTCCCCCCTGCCACTCGGATCGCCGTCGCCGTGCAGCCGAAGCATGGCCTTGGCCTGCGTAGCGAACAGGAAATTCTTGGTCGTGATCCATGGCGCAAGTTGTTGCTCTATCGACAGCTTTGATTCGCCTTCCTCGTCCTCGGCTTGTTCCACGTTTTGTGTATACCCTGAATCCTGGAGGTGACGTTGTCCGACTTGCATGCTTTCCATGAGCACAACCTGTTCAGGGCCAAGCATCTTCAGCATGTCTGCGTCGCTCGGGATCGTGACAGAAGCCTTGAGTCGCCAAAAGCCTTGATGAGGTCCACGCCGGTGGTACTCCATGAATTCTTTCAGTCGCTGCCGCATCTGAAGCTCGTTCTGATCTGGAAAGTACTTCATCAGACGTGAGATCTTGAGACGCTCCTCAGCACTCTTTCTCAGCAGTTTGAACGCAATGATCTGAAGCCTGAACTTGATCGTGTTTGTTATTTTTCGCGAGTGAGGACCTGGAACCTCGGTCACAGGATAGGTCTGCCCGATCACGAAAAGATTCTTGATCTCCCGCAGGTAATACTTTGTGTCACCCTTCGTGGTACTCCTACATATTGCCTTGTAAGCACAACAAAATACGGGACACGAAATCCTGCGCACCTCACGGCAAGAAAATCGGTGGGATAGGGTTTATGGCGAAAGAGCGGTGCGCGTACAAGGTTGTTGTAAAGAGCGGGAAAGGTTTGACCAGGATAGACGTAGCCAAACTTCATAAACGGTGATTCATCCTGTGGTTCGAGCACAAATGGAACGCCAAGGTCGAGCTACCAAGCTGTCAACGGGCTTTTTTGCGATCAACTGAAAACATACTCTCGGCATATAATCGTCTTTCTCATCCTTTTTGCGGTAATAGTTGACGAGTATGCTACCCATTCCGAAATTTGGAATAATAGGTGGATGTTCCTCCTGTTATGCAGTGAGACACCATCCAACTTGTAAAGTTGGCAGCGTACAGAGTATTCCCAAAGAACAAAATTGCTGGTATCCTTGAGTGTAAGATCACTCGTCCTGTGAAGCCCTTCGCCAATGTTGCCACCCTTTCCGACCTTTCGCCCTGCCTTATCCTTCTTCTTTTTCGCAGTCCGCACTTTGCTGAAGCGGATCTCGATGTTAGTAGGGAACTGCAAAGCTGGCCGGTGGAAGGAGCGTGCTTCCGTTTTCGAAAGTCGGGTCTTGTACTAAAAATTACAGCGTCTTAATATTCTGTGAAAAGTATCTGTAACAGAAAGACTCACGAATGGCAACTGGAGTTTCTGCGCAGGATACGCATGTTCTACAACCAATTGACCAAACGTCTGGCGGACACGATGTCGACCACCTTCCTTGGCAACCTCGTACATGTGGTCGTTTGAAAGGTTAAACTTGTCGCGAGATTGTGCATTGTCCGCTCTCAGTCTTTTCCGTGGCCTGACCGTTTCCACAGCTGAAAAACGTGAGTGCCAAACTTACCCGCAGAGCCGATGAAGCATTACTTGCTGGACGTTCCTCAGATGCAAGATCTTCCTCGTTCAATTCCAAGAGGGTAAAATCACGAAAAGGTGCTCCGGGGCCCCATATGATACTCTGCGTCCACGCACCCGACTCGAGGGATTTGTTCCCTGGAGTAGTTAAATTGTCTGCTTCTTGGGCCGGAGGTCGAATGACTTTGCCGGGCGCGTACACGATATCCTCTTCCCAATTCGACAGCAGCACAAGATCAAAGCTTCTGTCATGCAAGGGGAGTGTTATGGAGAGCGCTGAATTCTCGCGTTCCTGGGAGGTATAAGCAAGGCTGAGGGGAAAATCGATGTTGTCATTACCTCAATCGCTCTGACTAGATCGTTCTCGATGCTTCCCGCGGAGACAACTTCTTCTACACGCTTGCTCTCGTTTTGACGCTGAGTGTCGCCCACAACAGCGTCGAGAAAGCCTCGTGCAGCGTCCCTCTTGCGTGCGTAGACGCTTTCGGCTGAGCAGAGTTGGACAAGGTCATCACAATCAGAGGTGATGCTTCACTGACCAATAAGGGGTCGTTTTGTTACTCTCGACTTCTTTCCCGTATACCCCTTGAACAAGTCAGAGAAATCGAGAACCCTGTTCTTCTCAAAGCCAGGGAATCGTTCATAAACTGTCTTTGGTCTCTCGATGAGTCGTTTCACGATCCTTACGCGCTTCTCCTTGGGCCGCATCGAATCCGGGGACTGGGCTTCGACTTTGACAACGTCACCAGCCAAAGATTCGTTCTCAAGCTCCTTGTCCACTTCGTCTTCGTAGTCTTCGCCTTGGTCCACACCGACAGCCTCCTCGTCCTCATCCCATTTGTCGTTGTAAATCTGCGAGGCTTGCAATGCAGGCAGACCGCTGATTCCAAGACTACTCGAGAGGCCACTCCCTGTCGGTAGAGACAAGCCTTGAAGGACGTTGTTGAGCGAGAAACCAGTCAACGTGGAAATGACATCGCTCTCATCCTAAGGACGTATGAAAACGATTATCTCGTCGAGAATGATGAACGCACTTGATTGCTCATGTCTGAGTTGGTGGTTTGGGACGAGCTTAGGCTTAGGGCTACTTGATGAGGTAATTCTAACCCTAGCACGCACGTTCCTCTACCTCTTACTCCCATCCTCATACAAACCATGTCCATTGCCAAGGAAACCTCAGCAAAGCTGGAGGCGAGTACCGACGCACCATTCATGCCTCGACATACTGACTCGTCAACTAGGTTTTTCGGGCCGGTGTTGCCTCCGCGGCAGAGGACATCATCTTTCGGGTCTTCCCAGCCAAGGTGTGTACTCCCTATTGTAACGAACCAAGTTTCTGAGTGCTACGTAGACGATGTGCGACCCATTTATTAGAGTTTAGTACCCACTGACCCCATACAGCGAGCTTTCGGCCATCGTTGACGGCGCCAATGCCACAACCTCGCCCTACAACATCTCACAGGCTTCAGCCTCTACAGACCCGCGCGTGTATCCTCCACCCAGTTCACCTGATTCCAATGGTCCTTCCTCGAAGCGGAAACGTGCGGAAGACGGTGTCGTGCCCTTGACAAACGACATTACAAATGCGAGGTATCCTGAACTTGTCCATGCGAACAAGCATGTCTTGAAGCTGCAAGAAACTATTAAAGCAGAATGTGCTCAGCTGTCAGAGTCTTGCGTAAGTCGGCTTGGGTGCCCTGCTCTCGCTACATGCTTAGATGGATACAGGACAAGGTCAAGCTATGGGTCAACTTGACAATGCCAAAGTGTGTTTGAATACAGCTACCGCGCGGCGTAAATATACTAACCCTACCTCAGAATAGAAGAGTAGGTTCACATCTAATATTTCATGTGTTCAGTCTAAATACTTACTGGTTTTAGTGGCGATAATTTCGGTATGTGTCAGTATTGTCATTTGAGTGCACTTTCCGACCACAAGTTTGATAGGTGTTCAGATACAAGAGGGTAAATCTTGTCAACTTATGCAAGCTCATTCCTGAATTCCCGTTTTAGAGGTCCTTAGCGAGCTACTCCGCTCCCAAGAAAGTGCATACAATATCCGCGACAGCGTCCGACAAAACTACTTGGCTCGGGCCAAGATATGCTCAAAGCTCATTAAATATCCCAATATCGAAGACTACACGGTGAGTTGTTAAGCCCATATTTGGTGAGTCAACCCTCACCCGTCCACAGCTGGCTTTGAGAGAGCACGACGAGAAGCAACTCTTCTTTGCTCGCCAGAACCTCATAGATATTAGAAACGTTTATGCCGTGATGAGTGACATCCTCCACAAGAATATCACGAAAGTGCGTACGCAATTTCAGAGCGTCTCATTTGAATCAACTCTCTCCAGATACGTACTCCAAGGGGGAACAACAGAGCCGGTTTATATTGACGCTGTTGCTCGAATGCGCACAGTATCGTCAAGTAGTGATGCAAGCACCCCTCCGCTCATTATTATTCGCCTAAGCTGTGCTAGGTACTTTTTTCGGCAGATCCTTTTGTCTAGACAGAGATCGTTTTAAAGATGTTGAAACCATCCAGTGCGGTGCTGATGATCGTCCCAGGAATCTGAGGGTGCCAATGAATTTCCTTTACGTCGCTTTGTCCTTGATGCACGAAGAGTAGTTGCGGCGGGACTTCCCGACTTCCTTCATGGGTTTCCTTCATTGATGAACTAGCCTCCTCGTCATCTTGTTCAACACCCAAGTCCCACATCGTAATCTGATCATCGGCGCCAGAGGCAGCGAATATTGAGTCCTCTGTTGGATGCCATTCAATTGAGGTGATGGGGCCATTATGCCATGTAAACGCGGCGACGGGACTAGGGAATTGGCGAGGCGATCTGGGGTGAATGAGTCGGCAGCTCCCCATGGAGTTTGGGAGGACTACTCACCCCGGCTTGCTAACATTCCGAAGGTCCCATACTTTAATTGCGCCATCATCACCACCACTGATTAACAAGTAATTTGTACTCCTGTTCCAACTGATAACGTTCACATCGCTCTCGTGCGCAGGATTAATGCCGGTGACGCTCCGTCGTCCTTTGCTTCGAACGTCCCATATCTGAATAGTATGATCGGCTGAACAGGATGCAAAGACAGTCGGTTCTGCTGGGCTCCATTGAATATCTTCGACACTGGACGTATGGGATGTGAAAGGCTGCGCGAGAGCATTAAATCCAGAGGGTGTCGACGTGGTAAGATATATTTTTGAATGCATGTCTCCAGTAAGCAGCCGGAGTGCGGAAGGGTTCGTTGGACTTGACGCGGCCCAGTCCATGGCAAACCCCTCGGCGTGTCCATGCGAATTGATCGTAAAAGTGGGTCTACTTGATCGCGGCTTTTCCCAAGAGTATCCAGGTACGTCGAGAGACTCGATCAGCGGTCGGATGTCCCAAATATGAACCTTGCCAGTTTCAGCCCATGTTGCAGTGTAATACGGTTGCGAGATGGGAACGAGGGGTGTGGACGGTGGAAGGGGCTGAGCACGGACGCGATTGACACTGCCGCTATGGGGTACGGAGCGAAACTCAAGAACGGCATCCTCATCGAGGTTGTCACCGTCGTCCTCGTCCTCATCATCGTCCTCGTCATCTGCTGTCACTCAAGTAAGAAGCATGATCCAAACGTTGCGGCCGATAACGAACCTCCATCCTTTTGGGTGCGGTGTAAGGAACTCATTTTGAAAACAGATAGCTCGTTTTGATCGGTTCTGGCGGCCTGCGTTCCAGCGACGACATAAGCGGTTGCAGGGTATCTCTGTCGTTCATCGCCAAGGCTATCGCGCAAGACGTCGAAAGATAAGCAGGACCAGGTTACGTCCATCGAATGGCGCATGATATATACCGAATCATCTGGCTCTAGTATTTCGTCTTTTGCCAGAACATGCGTGCCAGGTATGAACGCCTCCAAGGACTGCGGTGGCTCCTCAGACTCTTCTATAGCGGGGACCTCATCAATGTCCATTCCTGATAGAGAAGCAGGGCGAGAGACATGTTACAAAGGCATGATCATTCGTGCTATTGCTCGTACCGTCCGGGGCGTCGGCATCTACCACATCCTCGTCTGACTCGAGCTCATCCTCCCAGGCATCTTCAAATTCGCCGATATCGTCAATTGGAGGATCGCCACGCTTTTCAGAGGTGCGTAGTGTCTTTTGGCTGGTTAGCCCATCAGGCGACGGGTCTATCGCGGAGCGTTTGGCCATTTGACTTGTTGGCTGATTGGCAAAAGGACTTGATATTGATCAAAAACAAGATGTCACGTGATTTGTGCCAGGGTTAGGGTTCTTGAATAAATAAATTACATAAAATTATTATTAATTCTACGCTGACGCGTTGCCTTACGCGTTGTCGGAACGTCGGCCAAGGACGGCCAACTTTTAATGACGTTGACGTGTTCGGCTTGGGTTTCAAAATTCATATATAAAGAGGTCATTTGCAGCTGAGTTATGCCGCATCTGATAAACCATGTCCACACAAATCCTTCTCCCAAACGGGTACGTCTCCCTTCATCCCTTGTAGACCCTCCATTAATCATTTGCTTTTAGTTTTGGCTATGTACCCGCATCTCTTGTTTCCTTGAGCTGGCTGCTTGTCTGGCAGACATACCTTGTAGGTAAGGCCCGCAAGAGGGCCGCCATCGCATACCCCCAGTGTGAGTGCAACACCCGCGACTAGTCTCTCATTCCCTTGACGTTGTCCGTACAGTATATGCCGAGCAAGCACAAGTCAAGGCGAGTCCAGAAGCCTTGGAGTTCAACTGCACCCAACGTTCGTCGTTTCGTGTTTGACGATTATCGCTTGTTGACTTCAAGTTTCAAGGGGCTCACCAAAACACTCTCGAGGTTGCTCCCATTCTCACTCTATCGTGAGCTTGCCTTTTCCCTCCTCTCTACGTTGCTTCATGTGACGTTCGTGCAGCACACTTGTCTTTGGGTTGAAATGCCCTCATGCTGCTGCTTTGATGTGTGGCTCGTTCGTTGTAGGGCGCGTCATCTATACCCTGGGTTACAAAACGGGTAACCCAGCTAGCGTACGCAAATTTTCTTTTCGTCTTGTTCTTTCGCTCACGAAAGCATTTAGAGAATTCCGGGCGCTTTCATTGCAAACTTCGCCACGCTTGGTGAGTGAGACTGTGACTCACTGCATGCGGATGGGCTGACTTTCTGTGCAGGCCTTCTTGGCAGCGCGTCCTATGCAGCATGCCTTCTCTGGCCCTAAGCTTGATGTAGTGACATGTCGTTGTACAATACATAGCGAGTGTCGGCGAAATTAGGTGATAACTAGTTACTCCTATTTGTGGCCCATCACCTTGAGGAGGCCACACAATATCATTGTCTTTGAACTCTTTCCATGTCTGAATCTCCTCGCCGTCTCTCGTTCCCTTCGTCTTCGGAGGATTTCGCCTTGCCCTCAATCAAAACCAACGTCTCCCCCCTAGGAGACGACGGTCCCGCCAGTCCATTGTTTCTCCGTTTTCGTCGTCCGTCGCTCCTTCCAAAGTCATCAAGCTGCTATGCAGAAAAACGTGCCTACAGTCCACTTGCCATATCTTTCACCTTGCCTTCAGGTAGGCGCGGGAGCATGAACGGAGACGAGTCGGAAAGCGATAGAGAGCGTATGTGTACGGAGAGTTCACGATCAAGTAGCTCGGGTAATCCGACACCTCCCATTGTTCTGCCATGCGAAAACGAATCAGAAGAATCCCGCGAGAATAACAGCAAGGAGCCTCGGAACCCTCAAACTCCTCCATCAAGTCGGAATCTGAGCACCCTTGACAGTGAATCACTTTTCGGCTCCTCTACTGTCGGGTTGAGGCGCCTGACGTATCCAGTGAGTTGTTATCACACAGAACCGTTCGCGAAACCTTATCAGCCTTTAATAATGGTCGCCAACAAGTTGAAATCCCATAGGATACTGAACTTGTTGGCCGAATCCCACCCCGAAGAGAATGAAGTCAAGTCTGAAGCTGCTTTCCAACGCTTTTTGGCATCTTGTTCTGACCTTCCGTTGACGCCTCGTACGCCACGCGCACCGTCTGATAGGGGGCGGTACCCGGAAGAAGTCGGCGACGAAGAGACGCAGGAGGAGGGATCGCCAAGTGATGATGACGATGACGACGTCGATGCAATCTTGGTACTTGACCCTCAAAGCGACCAAACCGCGAAACCCTGTACGCCTGCGCACAGCGTGAATGGAGACGATCCCCCCATGTCTCTCATGGGAAGCCCAATGGTAATGGCGATGGATGTGGATGCTGTATGGACTCGTGTCCTTTCCATTTCATTTTCCATCATGCTCACGTTCTTCCTAGCCCTTGGCATCGCCATTGATAACTTCAACACCAACCTCGGTGCAGTGGCGATACACCCCTCCTCCAACCACAAGCGCAGTTCGTTCAAATAAACGGAAACGTGAGTATCTGTGTTGGGGACAATGACAAGGTTTACATGTGCACAAAACAGTGGACGATCGGTATGACCCATACCCTACCGCGGCAAAACGAAGAGCGGTATCTCCCTCGATATCCTATCTACGAGATTCTCATTCATCAATACCCTATCCTCGTACCCCGAATGGGAGACCCTCGCTTCCCATCCCCTTATCTATCCCCGTGTCAGCAACAAACTCCGCGTTGTCATCTCCTACCATTGCTGGATATCCATTCTCCAGCTATTCAAATTCTCGTCAGGTTGGAATCGGACCGATGAGCGTATCTTCGAGCCCTATTCTGCGTCCCACGCTCGGACTTTCAAGCCCGATATTGCGTCCGATTCCAAGACATAGACGAGGGTTGGACGGTGAAGAAAGGGATGTCGAAGGAGCGGGTGAAGGCGTCAATAGTTTAACGCTCTGCTGATCCATACGTTGCTCCATTCCTTTGCAGTGACTTATCGCCCCGGTGTAGAGTATTATCGCGAGATCCATATATATATTTAATCCTCGAGTGGCGTGATCACTTGGTCGCCGGCTTTAGGCAGACAATCCTCGCCGTTCGGGCTGTGCCACTTCCGGTCATATTGGTTGCCGGTCGTTACCTACTGCATTTATAATGCCCAGCACAACGAAGCTCACAAAGCGCCAGAAGAAAGGTCTCGCCTTTCGAGAACGAAGACACGGCAAAATAAAGGACAAACCACTAGGCAACTTGGACGACGAGATCGATGACGATAGCCTCGAAGATCAGGTTCTTGTTGATGCTCCGCAAGGTCAACAAAGTTCTCAAGCCGGTGCGGAATCTCTTGTCAGGAAAGGACACGCAGGAGCGGAAACCAAAGCGGGGCGGATGGTGGTGGCAGAGAGAAAAGGAAAGCGCAAAGTTGACAAAGAAGAAGAGGGTTCGCGTGGAGAGTCGGACCAACCAAAATCCAAGCGAAGAAAAGGGTCTGACGGACGTCCTCTTTGCCGCATTGAACCTGTAGATCGCGTCGAGGAAGGGGAGGCGGGGAAGGAGGACGAGAAGACGAAGCAGAAGTTCATTCTTTTTCTTGGTATGCGTCTCCGTTCGAGACACGCCCTACGTATTCCTCATCTCTCGTCAGGCAATCTGAAATATACCACGACTTTGGAGGCTGTCCAAGCACATTTCTCGATATGCAGTATGTGTCAACATGCCATTATGGAACTGAGTTGCTAACGCCTTCAAAGTTCCACCACCTACTGTACGACTACTGACACCCAAGCCATCCACGAAACCCACGAAACCCATCATGAAATCAAAAGGTTGCGCTTTTTTAGAGTTCAAACATCGCGGTGCACTTCAACAGGGACTCAAACTTCATCATTCACAACTCGACGGACGCCAGATCAACTTAGAGTTGACTGCCGGCGGGGGTGGCAAAGGTGTAACCCGTATGACAAAGCTCAAGGAGCGTAATAAAGAGTTGGAGGAACAACGAGTATGCCATACCAATATAACCAATTTGATGCCACTCATCCGACTCTTGTAGCGGAAACGGAAAGATCCTAAGGTTGATGCTCAGTCTAAGGGTACACAGCGTTTCTCGGCCACATCTGGTACAGAGCAAAACCACACTTACGAGCAGACGGCGACGACCGGTGATATTGAAGAAAAGGAGATTCACCAAGATGGCCAGAAGCGCCAAAAAGGCTCTAAGAGAAAAGGATTCCCAGCCAAAGATTTCCGGACAGGCGTCAATGCTATACCAATAGGGTAAAACCACAAGTAATGTTGGTGGTTATCGGTGTCATTAGGTGGTCATTATGCGCAGCGAATTTATGCAATAGATACTGGCGGTGTGCCGCTCAAGGTCCGTCTATGAAACAAGAATAAATACAAGAAACTAGGAATGTCGTCAACTAAGCTCCTCGAAAGAGTCGGAAAGGAGACTCACGAAAACAATAAGCACGCCAAAAACTTTGAGCATTAACCACCGATTACTTGATATACTGGCGTAGTATTTCAGTAATTCCCTTTGAGCACCGCTGACATTCGAAGCAATATCTATCGTATCAGCATCGATCCGCTGCACTGTTTCACGCTGTTCTGCAACCATATGCGCCAGTTGAGTAAATATCTGGCCCAATTCCGCGATTGTAGACTCGATTGACTCGATTGCTGTTGACCGCGATTGAATGTATGAATCCTGGGTGTCTATTGGTGCATGTACTTGGCGAAAAGAACGGTTCCCTACCTGTTGTTCCACCAATTGCATCTGTGAAAAGGCATTGCTTCCAGCGTGAGCTGCTGTACCACCCTCAGCGGCATCCAAGTCCATAGCCAGAACATCGCTGTTTTGTGTAGGTCTTCCTTTTCCTCTGGAGGTCGGACGGCTTCCACTCCCGTCGCCCATTGGATCGTGTCTTCCATTCAATAAAAGTGAATCTGTAGACCATTAGTGCTTTTTGAGATGATGACTTGAACAGTATGCTCACTTTGGGGAGCCTGGTGGGCTGCTGCGGCTGTGGAGTACGTGAACTGTTCCGTGCGGTCCTTTGACTCTTTCATGTTCTACACGGCACCTATTCAGGTACTACATTGGGGTAAGGGTTGTTTTACTCGCCTGTGTTCGGACCTCCAGGACGTCCTTGAAGCTCATGCTAGTGTTTGCGAGTTTGCTCTGTAGCATCATGACAATGTTGTTATTATGTTCGTCGACTTGTTTTCCCTCTGTAGACTTGGAGCCGCCCTGAGCATTGTGTCGCTTGAGAGACGATTGTAAAGCAGCAATTTGTCGGTTTATGTTGGCTATGTCTTGCTTAATAATGTAAGTCAGTTCCTGGACGAGGAACGGATGAGCGCTGAAAGATAGAGTGTCTGAGGAGGACGCGTACGCTGATCTCCACAGGCCGGTCGTCGAATAGAGTTTTCCGCTTGGCGACTACGCCGAGACGAGTCAAGGACAGACAGAGTGGCGAACAAGCAACTTACGGTGTGCGAGTTTCCCAAGTTTGATAGTGGTATTACTGATGTCTTTGCCAATGGCTGAGGCCATTCGCGAAAACTCGGTTTTGAGGGTGCTTTTGGCATTTCCCTGAAGCAGGCGTTGTTTTGCCTCTGCGGTTCTTGGGAGAGCAGACCTGTTTCGTATGGAGTCGACGCAAGTACGGAATTCGTTGGTTCTATCCTGGACTGCCATGAGCTAGGGAGTGTGTTTAGGACAAGGTATTAAATAAGTCTAGCGGGTATATCACCGCTGCGTGGAGACAAGCAATGACACGAATCCAAACAGCCTCCGCTTTCGCACAGCCACCGGCCACTCCACCGGCGTCGGCCGAGCAAGCCGACCTTGGACACGAGACCACATGTTGAGCGCTCTGCGGCGTTGTGCTATATACCAAACGGAATGGTCTTGGACACCACGCTGCTTCTTGACATCTGCTCGGTCATTTTCTTTCTCTCCCACTTTCAACGACTTCCGTTTTCGACGCCCAGCCATGGCCCTTTCTCCGAGGCCGAAATCCAAGGTCCTTGTGCTCGGCTCGGGCAACTTTGGTAGTTGTCTTGCAGATCACCTCGGTGACTGTGAACACGAGGTCTACATCTGGTCCCGACACCTTAGCTGGGTCGAACACTTTAACGCACACCATCGCAATCCAACTTACTTGAAGGATCATGTCTTCTCCACCAACATCCACGCCGTCGGACCAGAGATCCCGGATAAAGAGACGATTCAACGAATGGACGTCGTCTTGTTTGCGATACCAACCCAAGGCCTCAGGTAAGCCTCATATATACATCCTTCAGGCACTCATCGCATGATTCGCTGTCAGGGATATCTTGACCAAACTGCGAGCCAGCTTAGCTGGCCAAAATCTGCCTCTCATGATTTTTGTGAACAAGGGAATTGAGACAGACACACAGGCGCTAACGCTGGAGATCATCGCTGACACCTGCGGAAGCGATATTGCGCGAGCCGCAACATTTATTGTAGGTCACACGAGCGTACCGCAAGTGCGATGACTCACTTTTATGCAGTCGGGACCCTCGTTTGCCACGGAGAGTTGGTACCTCGCTGCAATCTTTTTCTGGTTCCGCTGACAAACTCGGTTAGTTGTTCGCAGACAACCAACGTCTGTGTCTGTCGCCTCGCTGACAGAGTCTCAAGCCGAGAAAGCATCGCAAATATTTCACCAACCGTGGTTTCGATGGTGGGGTTCGCTTACTCATCAAGGAACGGCCCATTTATTTTATGCTCTCACAGTTACACCGGCGGAGATCCGATAGGATTAGAGTTGGCTGGTGCCCTTAAGAATGTGTATGCTATTGCGGCTGGAATGGCTGATGGCCTAGGTTTCGAGAATAACACGCGAGCAAGTTAGGTGAACTATGCCCCGAGCAAGCATCATTAACATTGGAAGATGTTTAGGTCTCATTACTCGAGGATTAGCTGAGATGACACGTATAGGGACAGCATATGGGGCTTCTCCGCTGACCTTTCTGGGACTCGCCGGTGTGGGGGACCTGTTTCTGACGTGCAGCTCTCCGACCAGCCGAAACTACACGGTGGGATACCGATTAGGAAAGGGGGAACGACTCGAAGACATTATTAGCACCCTTGGGAGTGTAGCCGAGGGGGTGACAACTGCCAAGGGTCTCAAGAAAATTATCGATGAAATGGATGTGTCTGCACCTATTGCGAGGGGGGTGAGTGGTGGACTTTACCGAGTGAATTCATCTGACCTCCGATGTGATGTTTTCACGCGACAGATTTACGAGGCCTTGCATGAAGGTATGGTGACCTGCCAAAAGTTGTACACGTATTGAACTCTGGCCATAGGCAAGGACGTTCAAACGGGGGTGCAGGAATTGATGAGTCGACCCCCATCACGCGAGCTTGATCTACCGAAAAAAAGAGGTGAACCGGCGAAGCGACTGCTGCGGAAGCTTGGGATTGAGTCTAGTGCAGAATAGTGGTTAGCGTAGTAATACCTGCCACGTTCGTGTGTAAGAAACGGAGCGTCTGAATGTGGTATGTTGGTCCCGGTGCCTTGCGGCTGCCGTTGCCAGACACGCAAGGCCGTTTAAAAGCCACCCGCGTCGGAGCACGATGTTGCCCACTGAGTCATGTTGCAAGCTCGGATTGTCTGCTCACGACAGTCGCTGTATCTGCGCGTTTCATCGGTACAGTATACTTCAAGAGTCGTCAAGAACGACAAGCCATCACAAGTGTGGGCCGTAGATCGACTTTTAATTACATAATTACATCAAACATATACTTCCCACGCTTTTTCCTCGTTTTTTTTCTTCCAGTCACGCCCGAAGTCCGACAGTGGATAGTGAAGCACCGACACGCCTGTGTTTCTCATTTAGCCTTCTCCTTCTCCTTCTTACTGCACCTTTTTCTTCCACAACCTCCATCATGGTCTCCCCACTCTGGAATGCTGCCTCTGACGGGAACATCGACGTCCTCCTAGTCTTACTCCAAAATGCATCTTTTGCCGATATCGAGATCAAAGGTCTGTCTCTTCAGACATTACCCTTTTTTCGTGTTCATCTTATAATTCTTTACAGACCACACCGGTACCACGCCCCTCCAGGAAGCAGTTAAGCACGGTCATCTTGATGTAGTCAGGGCCCTCCTTGACAAAGGTTCGCATTCTATCCCCGATCGCGTCGCGTGTGCTTAATCGATCTCTTCGTCCTTTCCATCAGGAGCCAATCCCTCTGTCGCATTCACTCATGGCTCCCTAGACACGTATATGACAAACCATGAGATCATCGAATTACTTAAAAATGCCTCAGTAAAAGGCCTACCCCCTCAGGACCACCCATATCCACAGGACCCCCATGATGATCCATCAAAGCGCTTCTATCCCGTCCCTATCCCTCCATACGGCTACTATCCATCTCTCCCTCCTGTTCCCTCTCTTCCTGATGGCTCACCTGCATATTATCAACCACCTCCAATGCCCCTTGGCGAGGACGGTGCATTCGGAAACCTTCCTCCACCAGAAATAGCTAGATTTATTCCTTGCAGGTACTATCCTGCTTGTCGTTACGGCTCTTCGTGTATCTTCGCTCACCCTCAGGGTCCTTACTATCCCGCCCCTCCACCTGCTCAATTTCGATCTCCATACGATCCTATGACTCAGCAACAGTACACCCCGAGTTACTATCCACCACCCCCGTCCTTCCATCCTGCTGCAGCTGTTCCACCCCACATGAACCCTGTATCCTCACCCCCCCAACCACCAGTTCATAGCCCTCCTCATCCTCCCGTGATTCACGCGCGCGCTCTCTCTGACGCGCTTTCTCCTGTACAGACTCCCGTCCCGGGCCCTTACGGGCCAATGTCTCCTCCTACACCATCTTACTCTCAACCTCCACATGCACCTCTTCCTCTTTCCATTCCTACTCTTCCTCCACCTCACCAGCCTGCCACCGCGCCTGGGCCGCAGTCCCCACAGTCGATGTATCCAAATGGACCTGTGTCCGCTCCCCCGTTCGCCGTCCGTCAGGATCCCTCACCATATCCAGGTCCCCATGCGCACTCATCGTACGTTGAGGTCAATGGACACAAGTCCCCAGTGCTTTCGCAGGTTGAAAATTTTGCCCCCCCTCCTGCCTTCCGACAAGGAATGAGCCATAACCGTAGAGGCAGTATGCGAAGAGGCTCTTTCGGCGGGAACCGAAAACCTGCATGCTTGTTCTACCCCGCTGGTAGGTGTAGAAACGGCGACGAATGCCGGTTCCCTCACGTCATCCATGATACACCTGCACATCCTCAGCTGGGCACTCGGGGCTCCCGAACGCGAGACGGTACGAATGGTGTGAGTACGATTGAGGAAGGCTTTGCTACTATGAATGTACGAGACGTGAGTAACGATTCTCATCTTATATCGCCAAGGTTATTAAATATCCGATGCTTACCAGGATGTTCATGCACGACGTGGCACAAATGGCACGACCAATTCAAGTCGATCGCAATCCACAGATCCGGGAAGTCGTCCGAAGGCTCTAAAATCCAACGGTTCAAGACTTGAGAAAAAGCCTTTTGTCAAACAGCAGCGAGTTCCGAACGCTGACGAGTTTCCAGTGCTCGGCGGTTCTACGACTACGTCGTCGAGGAGCTCCGTGAGTGGAGCCCCTGTGGTGAATGGGCTGGCAGGACCTACTGCCGCTCAAGTACTACAGGCTCCACCTCCTTTCCGCAAAGACATCAATAGGGAACCTGGTACCCGCAGTGTCTCGCCGGAGGAGCGTCAGGTGAAAAGTCAAATTGTGGGTATTGCAAAGATGCTGGGAATGCACTATTAATGATTTCAATAGGATGACAAATTGCCAGAGGTGAATCGCTCTCCATCTATTGGCGCGACAGGCAACATTGCGGCCAAATTGCCCATCTCTTTCGCTGCTGCAACAACCGGGGCTCCTGAACCTGCCAAGGAGGTGTCCGTTTCCGCTTAAAACTGTTTATATTGCTCATATATGTGTCGTTAAACTGGCCTTTTTGTTTGTTTGGACTTTTTCTGGTTTCGTTATGCTGACCGCAGGTTTTACTTATTGTCATCAAGCTGTTCTTCTGCACATAGGCCCCCTTTTCTTTACACAGTTCTTTTTGGCATCTCTTCTTTCGTGATTATTTCTAGAAGTTCTATTTGCCATTTGTCTGTCTCATGCTGACCGGTACACATATTTACGACTACTATCGACTATTATTGTGACACTCGACCCCTCATCGCACTGTTTTTTTTTCGCATAGCATACCACGATTGTGTTTCATCTCGCGAGGGTAAATACACGCTGCCTCTACTCAGTCTTTGCTGTATTCTTGTTGCAGAGGTTCGGTATCATGACCAGTGCTCTAACCGTTTGATCTCCACCCCGCTTGCGCCGACAACCTGCCCTATCTCATACACAGGAGCCCCGGGATCCTGTGTGCGCAGAGCATTTAACACAGTCTCACGTACGTCTCTGCCAACGATCACCACGAGACCGATACCCATGTTGAAGGTGCGTGCCATTTCCAATGGTGCAATTCCACCTCGCTTCATTAGGTATCGAAACACTTGCGGCAGTTGCCAGGTAGACGCATCCACGTAACATCCCAGCCCCTTCGGAAGAACTCGGGGGATGTTCTCAATGAAACCACCGCCTGTTACATGAGACATAGCTTTAATTAGACCCTTCTGGGCGACTGGGAGAACTTGTTTGACGTAGATGCGAGTTGGTTCAAGGAGATTTTGGCCGAGCGTCCGAGACGCATCCCAGGGGCAGGGTGAAGAATAGGTTAGATCTGAGAGGGAAATAATCTTGCGGACGAGAGAAAATCCGTTGGAGTGCAATCCGGAAGAAGTAATACCGAGCAGAACGTCGCCTTCCACGACGTCGCGAGGGAGAATCAGCTCCCTCTCGACGACACCGACGGCAAAACCAGCGAGGTCATAGTCCCCTGAAGAGGTGACAGATCAAACCATTGCAGACTTGTGACACAAAGTAGTTTTCATCTCACCGTCCAGGTACATGCCTGGCATCTCAGCGGTCTCACCTCCGATGAGGGTGCATCCAGCTTGTTGACATCCATCCGCGATACCCTTGATGACACCAGTGGCAACTGCAACATCTAGCTTGCTGCAGCCGTAATAGTCCAGGAAATAGAGTGGTTCCGCGCCTTGTACCAGTAAATCATTGACGGACATGGCTACCAGGTCGATGCCTGCCAAGTCCAGTGAGAAGACGAGTCTGATGGACTGCAACCTAAGACTCACCGACGAGATCATGTATGCCCGTCTCAATAGCGATGCGAAGCTTAGTGCCGACCCCATCTGTTCCACTGACTAATAATGGGTCTTTGTATCCAACAGCTTTCAGGTCAAAGACACCTCCAAAGCCCCCTATTTCACCATCTGATCCGGTGCGTTTAGTTGCACGCACATAAGGTTTAATAGCATCAACGAGCGCGTTTCCGGCGTCTACCGATACACCAGCCTGTTCGTAAGTGAGGCCTTTAACGACGGAGTTGGCACTCGTCAATGCTCTAGCAGAGAAATGAGCATTGACAATCCCGAAAAACGATATCTTCCTTGCCTGTGGGCTATGTCGCGGCGATACGCTTTGCCCTCGAATGAGATCTTGTCAACTGCCGTGTACACAGAAGAAAGCGCTTCTTCCAATGATGGAGCAACAGATGACACAGCCAGCACACGACCACCTGCCGTAAGAAGTTCATTTCCGTTCTGCGTGGTGCCGCAATGGAAAACGACGACATCTACGCGAACGAATGAGTGAAATGCAGTCTTCATGCGGCACCGCTTACCCGAGGATGTTTCCCCGATTTCGATGCGTTTCCCTTTTGAGTACTCGCCCGGGTAACCACCTGATACTAATACGACAGAAACTGCGAAACCCGGCCGGCTCCGGATTCGTACCGAGTCGAGCCGGTGCTCTACACAGGCCTACTTGGTCCAAAGACCAATTAGTACTGTCAAAAGTTCAATTGAATTGCGACAACGTACGAGAAGTATTGCGGCGAGGTCAACGTCATCCTCCAGTAGGAGTATGAGAGCCTCGGTCTCTGGATCACCAAATCGGACGTTGTATTCAAGTACTTTTGGACCGCTTTTGGTAAGCATAAGTCCGACAAAGAGTAAACCGACGAACGGGAAACCTAGATTACAGATAGTGAACGTCATGTATCGTGAAGTCACGATTGGAAAACATACCTTCTTTTCTCATGCCGTCAATAGTAGGACGGAGAGTTTCCTGCATAATCCGATCCATGATCGCGGGGGTTGCTATGGGGGCTGGGGCATATGCACCCATACCGCCTGTATTTAACCCCGTATCGCCCTCGCCAATTCGTTTATGGTCTTGAGCAGGAGGGAGGGGTACAATAGTGTAACCATCAGAAAATGCGAGAACGGATATCTCGGGGCCTTCGAGTAATTCCTCGACGACAACTTCGTCCCCTGGAAAGCAGACTATAGCAATGTCAAAAGTACACAGGCGGAGTAGCGAACCTGCAGCACCAAACACGTTGGCTACCATGATTTGTTTGAGACCTTGTGCTGCTTGATCGATGGTTTCCGGGATGAGTACCCCCTTGCCGGCTGCAAGACCACTGGCCTTGAGAACGACCCGGTAACCACAGGTGCGGACGTGTTCGATTGCTTCGTCGATCTGTGAGGAGGCGAAGGTGCGGAACGTAGCCGTCGGGATCTTGTGACGGAGCATGAACGCCTTGGAGAACGCCTTGCTTCCCTCCATTCTTGCGGCCAGCTCTGTGGGACCAAAGGTGGGGATACCGACTTGCGTCCACGAGTGAGCCACGTAGTGTAAAATGCACGTTTATTCACGGACCTTTACGGAAGCACGATTGAATGCCTCGCACCAGTGGTTCCTCTGGACCAGGAAGGACAATATCAATCTGGTTGCGGATATTAGCAGGGGTGAGGGGATATATGCGCCGTACTGACTTCATTTTGGACGGCGAACTGGACGAGGTGCTGATAATGGGGAGCCACGAGAGGTAAGATTAGATTCACTGTCTTGGGTGTGCTTGCGGTTCCACCATTTCCGGGGCAGACATAGATGCGAATTACGAGCGGGGACTGAGCGAGCTTCCAGGCGAGGGCGTGTTCCCTACCTCCGCTGCCTAGAACAAGGATACTGATACTCATTTATGGGGCAAGTATGAAATGGAAGGAGATCAAGATGAGTTTCAAAAAAATCCATGATTGGGAATGGATAAGATAACCATCTTGTCTCATGTACACTACGGTCTGAGCGGCGGCGCGTGATGGCCAAAAGGGAGGCGCTGTTAGGCTGTGGAGACAGTGACGGTTAGAGTGTTGTCAAGTGTGTCAAGTTACAAGAACACGTGTGTAAGCCGGTACGCTTATACGCCTCGACACAGTGCCAATCCACAGGTACATGGAGGACAACGTTGTGCTCTCGCGGAGGGAGTCTCACACCTCCGTACGATCGCTATGGCGTAGGAAATCCGCCAAGAAGCAAATGCAGTCTACCACTGCCACTTTACTATCCTCGTCCTCCTCTCTCTCTATAATGGACCAGAACGACGACAACGACGGCCCACTCACCTCCCAGGAAAACCTTTCCTTCTCTCGTTCAATCATTCCAGATCCTTTGGGCGAACTCCCTGCCTGGCTCAAGAGGGAGACCGAGATGGCCGCTGCCAACACCTCCTCCTTCAGGATCAAGTATCGTCTTCACAACCCAGACGGGCCTCGTTGGTACAAGAACCACCACCTACTCTCTCCTGCCTCTCTCAACCGCCCACCTTCACATTTTTCTACCTCTTTTCCTCCCATGACCGCTTCTGTGGACCGTTCTGAAGATTCAACGCGGCTTCCGGGTCCCAGCCGCACCCCCTCGAGCACACATTTACCAACACCGAGCTCGTCCCAAGTGCGCATCCCTGATGCCGCTTCCAAGCCACGCTCCCGCAAGGCCTCTCAGGACAACGTCGATTTAATGGACATCAGTGACCCTTGGGGCACTCACTGGCATCACCAGTCGCCGTATGACGCGGGCAGTCCCGTGTCTGTTGATCCTCCAGAGGTGATTTGTTACTCCTTCTCTACTTTGGCTCACAGCTGACACGTCGCAAGGGTCTATCAAACACTCGTTCCCGCCTATCGAGTACGAACACGGCTCAAGCCCGTCGGAAGACCGTTACCCCTTCACCGCTCTCGCAGTCGACGTCTGCACTTCACTTGCAAACGCCGAACCCGACGCAACTCACCCGTAAATTGAGTAAGCGTCGCAAGCCTCTGCTGTCTGGACTCTGGGGTTCACACGAAAAAGGCACGCCAGAAGGACCAGTGACGTCTCCCGCGGAAAATCCTCCGTCCAGTTTTCCAAAGCGCATGTCCGTTGTCCCAAATGGCGCTCTTCACTTCAATTTCGGTGCATCGAAGCGCCATTCGGCCATCTCCCCAATGTCCATTTCTGCGAATGGTTCCACAGCGGCATTATCAAACCTTTCATCATCAAAGAACGATAAACGACAGAGCGTTCTTGGGCGATTGGTGAGGAAGTTTAGCATCTTGCGGAGGTCAATCCAGGAGTCCGGGGCAACTTTTACCCGGCGCTCCGAAGACACCCCAGGCGGAGCACCACTTTCGGTTGTGGACGAGCAGTCATCGCGCCGCTCGCTCCCCTCGCAAAGACAGCCGTCTCCGGAAAAGAAGGCTTCAGGTCCATCTAAGCGTGTTCCTCCACCACGGATGGACCTGGATGCAGAGCCACGAATACCCAAAGGCCCATCGATAGAAATTGAGCGGGAGAGCAGCGATCGTACTTCGACGATTTCCTATGATGTGCCATTCTCGCCGCTGGGAAAGTTGACGATTGCAAACCCGGATGCCCCAAGTTCCGGCGCCACCACCCCTATCAAGGTGCACAACACATTACTGCCGGAAGCTCCACCCGAGCCGAAGCATCCGGCTCAGAATGTACCAGACAATCGCCTTCACCCAGCTGATCGGCAGCAGGTTCCTAAACCTTCTTCGGTGCCTTCCTCAACGGGAAAGTCATCACCTGTCCCGGGTCTCCTCAGCCCCATTTCTGTCGCTGTACCCGCCATCACCTTCCCCGAATTGCCGCAGTTTACAGCCAGGGCCTCTGCATATTCCCCTCCTCCGCCTAACTCAATTACTCATTCGTCGCCATCCTCTGGATTTCGCTTATCCACCAGTGCTCCCGCCCAAACATTTATACCACCAGATACCATTGAGGATCTTTTATCACCAAGATCCTCGGCGTCACCCATCAAGGAGATACCACATTCGATACCCCCTTATCTGCCCCCTCTATTTGTCGACGACTCTCTATTATCCAAGGTGTCTCTCCTCGCCAACCCCCCTACACCTTACAATACCGACGAGCCACATTCCGAGCTTCCAGCGTTCGAGAAAGTCCCCACGGATCGCTCTGGTCTCAGTAAACAATCGCAGGATGTCTTGTCCCCGAAGCGTGTTTCACCTACTCAGGAAGCGGCTGACCAGCGTCCACAGGGCGAAGTTCGACTTACCAAATCCAACTCGACGATGAGCAGGAAAACAGAAACGTACCGGCTCATGAGGAACCACTCGGACAAGGTATCATCGTCAGAGGAGGCAGCATTTCAAGCTGAAGGTGATCAATGGTTGCTTATCAATTCTGCTGAAGCCCCTCGTCGTCGAAGGACGAAAGACCGAGCGGAAAACCCAGAGAAGATCGAGAAATCTTCCTCACGGAAACTGCGTGAGAGAGATCGCGAGAGAGGGGGCAGAAGGGAAAGAGAGCGGGATGCGGAACGAGGGAAGGAATTGGATAGAGAAAGAGAGCGAGAGCGAGACAGGGAAAGAGAAAGAGAAAGAGCCAAGGAAAGAGAGCGAGACAGGGATAGGGAAAGAGAAAAAGATCGGAAGAGAGACAGGGAGCGGGAAAGGGAAAGGGAGCGAGACAGGGAAAGGGAACGAGACAGGGAAAGGGAAAGAGAACGGAAGAGGGAAAGAGAACGGGACAGGGAGCGGGACAGGGAACGAGAACGGGAGAAGGAGAGGGAAAGGGAACAAGAGCGCAGGCGGAGGCAGGAGAAAGCTGCTAGGCAGGGGGACGGTGACCAACGTCGAACAACAAGCCATATGACCGCGAAATCACCGCCAGTGGAAAAAACCGACTCCGGCTCACTCTCAGGGCGGCCTGGACGTGCCCGTAGTCTCGATACGACACAACGACCGACACTAGTTCAGCCTCTGATATTCGCTCTGGAGAACGAACCATCACGTCAGCGTAAGAGCGACGATCGGCCGCGGGACTCTGTCCATCAACAGGGTCACTCCAAGACTGCACGCCCTGGGCCGAGCTCAATCGTGACAGTTGCGCGTGCTGACCAACTGCCACCCATGTCCGCCCGGCCAACTTCCGAGTTGACTTTGGCAGCCGATATGAATGCTCTTAAAGCTCGCGAAGCTTGGGAGATGGACCGGCTATGGAAGGGTAGGAGCATGGTTCAAGGTCAGCGAGAAATTGCCGTGATTGGCTCACCCTCCAATGTAGTCAATAACGAGACAGCCAAGGAAGCCTTCTCGATACAAAGTTTCGCTCATGGGTCCAGTCACACCTCATACCTCGTACAACCGTTACAAGCACACCCTATACCAGCCAGCGTGTTTTATGCTAACATGCCAGCTGCTCCCCCTCCAATCATTTATGCTGCTACCTCACCGTATGGCCAACCGCATCCTTCATCTTCCAAAGACAACACCACGTATCACTCGCTGTCAGACTCTTTCTCATTTCCCTCCAAGATCTCTGCCGTGGACCTACCAATCCGCCCCAACCCTTTACCAGCTCCCCCGCGCAAATCGAGTTATCAACCTTCTCATTTACCCGTTCTAGCAGATAGAAGCAGTGGCTCTGCTTCAGAATACTGGGGGAACTTTGCTCACGTACCGTCACACTCATGAGATACCCACTTCACTTCCGTCGTTTGCATGCAGCATTTCAACTTTCACTTAGATTCACGTACACTCGCAATTACCACATCCTCTTCAGTCACGTTCTCTTCATTTCAGTGTCGTTCTTTTCTTTGGGAATTGCTTGCATGGTTGTTGTTTTCATTTACCTCTCCAATCCCTTTACTTATTGTCCTGGACCCTGGACCTCTGCCGTGTAATAGCTCACTGCAACTTTAACAAGAGCGACAATATAATGAGATCAATATTCACACAGGTAGTACACCAACGAAGTTTCGTTTACCCCGTCGTAGACGCACGATTCGTATGGCAAAATGTTCACGAGTCACTTGTATACTCCGCTGTGGCCAGCTGTTATCGTGTAATGTACAAAACTTCGACGCGAATGATAATACAGAATATGCAAATCATGCCATGGTTAACCAAGCTGTAATAGATGGATCGTAGAGGTCGGGTATTCAACAAGAGAATATAATAACAGAATTATATCTGCAAAAAGCGATTGTCACGACGAGTACCCACGATAATCTAGAGGGAACTCTGGGACAGGATAATCATCCCATTGACGTTCCCCGCCATCAAGGAAGCGACGCAATCTAGCGACCTGTGACGAGAGATACATGAGGATGATCTGCATCTTGATATCTAGCTTCAATTTCAATATCTCTTCACACGTCTGCAATGCTTGAGCTCGTGTCGATTGAAACATGCCGCCCGAGAAGCCAAGCACTTTGAGGCTATCAATCATTTCCCCAAACTCGGAGCACCAGGCAAGGACACCGAGCTGTTGAAGTGGTTATCTCGGCAAAACCGTGCCATGAGGTGAGACACAGACCTGTCCATATTGTCTGAACCGCCCATATAACACGTTTGGCGCTGCCTTGAGAGCAAAGTCAAGTGCTTCATTCTGTTTGATGACCTCTTCGTCTGGGGTGTAGGGCTGGACGACCGGTTGAGGCTAAAAGAGAGTTATTTCAAGAACCATTGGCAAAACATGATTTTTACCTCGGGTCGCGGAGGTGGTTCCAGAAACCACTGATGCCCTGAGTAGTCCACTTCACCACCAAAATCGACGACTTCAAGGTTCTTCCCTGTAAAGTCCATTGTGGGTCGTGAGAAAGAATCGAGTAAGCCGGACTGGACAAAGAAAGCCTCGAGGAGTACCGCAAGGTCTTTTGGGAGTGGTGATTGTTTGGATGATGGAGATTCGCGTTGTTTGGAGGGTATGAAAATAGTCTGATGCTCTGAATTCTCACTGAATCGTGCATCTGAGCATGGGAATATAGTGAACACCGGACCGAAAACGTACCGAGTGACGGGAGAGGGAGGTGCTTTAACAATATGGAATTTTGTACCGTTAGATAAGTTGTTACGAGCGGAGCGATCCTGCAGGCAGTGAGTATGGAAAAATGTATCCGACCAGGAGAATGACCTTATATACTGGGTTTAGGGATGTCCTGGACGCTTTGTAAGAAGGTTGACGATAATTTCGAGGGCTTGATGGGCGAGATTTCTTAAGTCTTGTGATAGATTGCCGGTGGCGTTCGACGGAGACCTGACTAACGCTTGATAACCGGCGACGGAACTGTGGTGAAGGTGATGGAAGGGCCGAGGCAAATGCAGTAGTAGGGGTGGTGCTCGAAGTAGGCGAATAAAGAGTGCTATCGAGTGGGGTGGGCGATGTTACAAAAGACCCTGTATCTGAATCCGGGCTGTCCGGGGAGACGTTTGTCCGGAGGGGGTGTAATAACGGTCTGGAAGGGGAAGACGTTAACTGGCGAGGTTGAGGAGGCGGGACAGTGATGATAGGTGGCGGAATGGGCAGAGGACGAGGCGAGTCAGGTGCGAACAGCACAGATGGATAAAATGTGGTGATCTCAGGGATCCTGAGGTGGTCTGAATCGCTGAGAGCAGAGATACGCGACGGAGGGAAGTTTGCCGATATGTCGGACGGATCAAGATGGTTTACGTTCCGACTGAGCCAAGAAGGAGATGGAAATAGGTATGACGATCTTGCAGAGGAGTTTATGACAGAACTCCTTACTAACGAAGATGGAGATGCAGTGAACTCTGACGGATTGACAAGCTGGTAGTACGCGATAGGAGACCCCTCACGGCCAAGTCCTGCTGGTGCGGAGTGCTTCCTCCTGAGCGGGGGTGGTATGGGGATGGGAGCAGGAGAGGACTCTGCGGGCAAGGAAGATATGGAAGCAGCAGGTGACGAATTACTTTCGGTGTGAGCGGCGGTGAAAGAAGGAGGCGAAGAAGGGTGAGCAGGGTTAGGGCGAAGTTCTGGTAAGGGAGGGACGGGAGGGACGGCTGGATCGGGGGATAAAGAGTTGGAATCAAAGTCGTGCCTGTGATTCCAGCGTTTTCTACTCCTGATAGTGTCAACTGAGGAAGCGTCGACAGGGCGAGAAACAAAGGAATCACGAAGGATTTGTGAAAGTGACTTGAAACGATTGAGAGAACCAGTGAATCTATGACCTCGTTTGACGAGTTTCGGTCGTACGGGGAAGGTAAGTGATGCGACTGGTCCAGGCTTGGAAACCGACTCGTGTTCTGAGATGTCCTGATATGCAGGTACGGCGCAGGCAGCAGAAAACGGATCTTGCTTGACGGCGGAGGAGGTGGACGCGCCAGTATCAGAGAGTTGTGGAGGTGAAGTAGGAGTGTCGAATGTGATGGGGGCGCCTGGGGCAGGTAGCTCAGGGGTTGGAATGTGAGTGGGTGGTTTGGGGAATGCGAGGCAAAGGTCGGACTCGTCGGTCGCAGTGCGGGTGCGGGAAGAGGAGGCTCTGCTGTCTGTGAAAGAAGAGAGATGGATTGAGACTTTGGATATGTTCTTGAGACGGAAAAGGGTGGACTTTGTGCGCGTGAGCGAGGGTTGAGGCGGGGTGGTGACGGATGACTCGCAAGCAGCAAGTTCGGGCGGAAGGTCGTCGGAGGCGATAAGCTCAAAGTCTGCCGATGGCTCGTCGACCTGGACGGGCTGGTTCTTCTTTCCAAACAGTGAGTTGGTAGCACGAGGGAATGCGCGGGCGAGGAGGCGGGATGGATCAAAGGTGTGAGTCGAGCTGCGCAGGGAGCCGCGAAGGCTGCGAGGTAGCTTCGACTGTATAAAGTTGTGCGCCGACGTTGTGTATCTTCAAGTCCTTGGGACTTGTGAAGGAGAAACACGCTCAATCGACCGTCCTTTCAACCTCCAAGAGCGTGACTTTGGCGTGTCTCTACTGCGACTGTCCTCGTGTACCCATAACACGTAAATCTCAGCCCAGCAACTCTTCCTCATCACCCCGCCTTCCAATCACACCTCGCAGCAGCCCAACCCCCCTCCGTCCCTCCTTCAACGCACGTTCCATTCCTCGCCGCGTCCATTTCGCCGCATACTCGCTCGCCCCACCTCCCCCCATCAACGCCAACAGCAAGGCCACCACAGAAAAGTCCCCTCCCTTGGCATAAATCGTACGGTCCTCGTCCACCGGGTATGGCACCCCAATCGTTCGCATCCACGAGCCTGCCCCACTTTGCATCGGCTCGTCAATCCCCCCTCCTCCTACCCCACTGACACCCCTCGACCCTCCGTCGCACCACAAAACCAGACTCCCGAGTTCGTTCGCCCTCGACTTTGCCTGCTCCCACATTGCAAGCCCGATTGTCGTATCCCAGGTACGGGCCGGCCCCAGGATGAGCGTTGGCCGTGCATCCAGGTCCGTGAAAACAGTTGGCGATGTAAAGTCAAGACATATCGAAGATGTCACGAGAAGCGGCCGCGTATAATTTGGCCCCGGTGCCCAGTCAGGCTTAGTTATGCCCTTGGGGGGTTTCAACTGCCAGCGAGAAATCACAGGCGGTTCGACCGATGGTATCTTCGAAAACGATTCTGTGACTTTTTTTTTTCTCACATGAGCAAAGACGTACAAATCGGCAGCTGGTACTCACATGGCACAAGATTGCGTTTGTAATATTGAGTCATTTCGTCGCCTGGTTTTTGGTCCTTGTGGACGAGTGCAAACCCGTTCCTGGTGTGTGCGGGATCTCCCGCGACGTATTCATCAAAGGCTACACCAACGAGAGCAGAAAACTTCAGGTCTCGAACTTTTGCGAATGCATCCTCGCGTTCCTTCTCCGAGTTAAACACAACTGCACTTTCGGGCCAGAGAACGACATTGGCTGCATTCATTGTGGCTGTTTCCCTGAGAAAATCCTCGAGGCTGGGATGTCTTCCATCTAAAGGGTTGGGCAAGACGCAACCAACAGTGAGTGGTGTGTGAGCAGCGACGTCGGCGCGAGGGGGTGAAATATGGAACACAGAGGAGGGAAATGTGAGGGCGAGGAGTATCGTTACAAGTGAAAAGAGTCCTTTAGATCTGGAAGTTAAGAACAGTTTGTCGTGCGTATCCGGGAGTTCGTATTCCGACATCAGCCACTGGGCCACGAGTTCAGAGCATACCACAGCCCATGCTGCGACAATCCAATCGATCCCGACTGGACCAGTGAAGGGCAGCAGCCAGCTATATGAAAAGGGCACAGGGGCTGGCCACCAGTTGAGCAAACGACCCACAGGAGATATGCGGGACGTAATGCTCCAACACGTCGCCCACAGCACTGGGAAAAGTGTGAGTCGAGGCCAATCAGTCTTCAGCAGACCCTTGAAGCGAACATCCAGGTAGATAGAAAGCACCACGATCGAGTATGTCGCGGCAGACAAGGAGAAGATTGCGGCCAGCGATTCGGTAGGGTTAGAAAGCGCACTCATCGCCGCCCTCCAGTGAGCGAAAGTAGATCCGACTGTAACGGAGAGCCACGAGCAAAGCAATTCCCACCCTCGAGTTTGACGGCGGGCAATCCTTTGGCCGTGGATCATGAGTACAGAGAGAAGAAGGACCAGTGGAATAAAACTGGGCAAGGGCCCCAAGGCCAAGGCGGCTAGCCCAAGCTCTCCCAGCGAGAAGAAGGAGATTGGATATTTATTGAGTATGAGCGCTTGTAAAGAGGAAGCCATGATGGCGGTCGACGTGAAACTCGCGAGCAGATGAGTCGACGATATTTGTAGGGCAATCGTTTAGGGTTGTTTGGTACTTAGTTTACAAGTATACTAAGTTACAGTAGGGATATATGCCGTATCATATCATTCTGCCAACAGGAAGTAGCACCAGGGATGCAGGCGGGGAGAAAGCAAAACTGTCGTCTAACAGAGCATATGGTTTGGATCAAGATGCGTTCACCCAATCCTACGACAACGATGATCCTGTTGCTTCCTGATCCTGGACCGACAGAGGCTCCATAGAGGGACCAAACGGATCTCCAGTGTCACCCATCAACGAGCCACCTAGCAACGTGTTCGTAGCATCCAGCTGGCCAAGGGCATCGTAAGGCGTGCCATCTGGACCAAGAACACTCATGTCCAGCCCACCGACGTCCGCTTGGTTAACGTTCACACCGACGTCAACATTGATGTCTCCTTCCAACGCTTTGAACGACGCATCTAGCATGTCTCCCCCGTCGACGGTTAAGATAGCTTCGGTCTGCTGGAGCGATAGAACTGGGGTAGGCGAAGAAGGCTTCGTCTGTGGTTCAGAAGTTTCCTGGTTCACGAAATTGGTTTCCGTCCCGTCGTGGGTGGTATCCAGCGCAACAGGCGGAGCTGGCTCATCCGCATCCATGTCTTCGTCGCCCTCAACAACCTCGGGTTCATCCGGGAGTGGGGCGAGAGGCTCATCAGCTTCTTCCTCGTCATCGCTGAATTGCTTGCAGAGGTCAACCATGAGTTATCCTACGCGTCAGTTTGCAGACCCACCTGCTTTTTGTCCGTCTTCACCCACTTGTATATCTTCATGTTCGAGTTCAATGCATTGTCCGGAGCAACCCATACTTTCTCCCAGCACCCGACGGGTTGCATGAGCTGACGTCTAGCAGCCTCTGTCGTGGCCAGGCGCACTCCAATTCTTCGTCTGGTCGCCATTGCACTTATTATGGAGGAAAGGAGTGATTGGACCCCCGACACCCCAAATCAGTTGAACATCACAGTTGAATTCACTCCCTACAGCTAAGTACGATAAGTTATCTAAGTTATCAAACCAAGGCTTGATTGTATTGCAATGAAATTTTCAAGACGACTGTTCAGCCCAGCGTAAGACGTCCTCGATACTCAAGTCTGGCGATGCGGACTGTGGAAGCCAAGATTCATGTTTTGGACAATTCACAATTGAAGCGGGACAAACCTGTCCTTCTTGGCTCGCATCAGAAACAGCGGGATGGGCAGTGTCGAGAATCGTGGAACGTAGCTCCGAAAGTCGTGCTTCGAGTTGATCGCATTTACTGGACAAACAAACACATCAACATGAGCGACAAACTGTGATGAGAGACGAATCGAACGCGTGGATGGAGATTGTCTCCTCACGACGGAGTTCTAGCTGGCGTTGCATCATGCTTTCGAGATTCCCTCTTGCCTAATTGTGGGATTGGAATTCTGCAACAAGAGTGCACAAAACACACTGACCTGGACCGGACGCAAGTCGTTTGCAGCAGCCATCAGATTCTGGGCAAGGACGGTGATCCATTCAACGTGTCGTTGCCACTCCGAAGGGACGGTAGAAGATGGCGGCGGGGGCGGCGCGAGAATGGCACCAGTGAGGTTAGAATACGTGACCAGAAGAGAGCGCAGGATAGACAACAATGCAGGACGACGATCTAGCGATATGACGATGAGAAGATGCATGGCGTGCGATCGAACCGTTGACGTGCCTACACTGGGATCGGCAGGATACAGTTGGTGTCCACCTAATTCAGCCAATGAAGGAATAGTCTCCTTGACCTTGGAAGACGGTGTTAAGCGTTGCTGGCATCTGTAAGCACCAGCCATACAAACCACGTATCACCAAAGACATCGTACTGTCCGTCTTCGAGGACCCAGTCTACCCGGGGTTTCTCGAGTTGAGTCAGGGGCCACGGCGGTATATCGGACTGGTCGGATAATATGTCGTGCTGGTTGACGGTGGTAATATCGACATTCTGGTCCTTGACGCGCTCTGTGAGCAAGTGGAGGAGATTCAGGTTGTGTTGGGCGTAATTGGTATAATGGGATGGAGGAGATGGAAAGGGATTCCTGAGTTCTGTTTCTTCTTCTTCCTCCTCCATCGTTGTTTAGTTGAACTATTATTTATTTATTTATTTTTATTTTATCGAAATCTTATTAATTTATACGAGTCCCTGCTTTATTTGTTGCAAGTATGGTGCGCCGAATCGCGTCCCAAGTGCACAAGCAGGTCTCGCGGCTCATGCAGGCAAAGTACATCAGCGAGGAGCCCGTGTGGTACCAAGCGGTGTTGCAGTATCCTCCCCTTCCCCTCCCATCCCGTGCTCCTCCCTTTCAAGCTTTGGAGGCCGAAAATCCCTCTCGCAAGCCAACTGTCTCGAGTCTTCGACCCCCAAAGATGCAACCCTCGACCATCAGATACTTGGAGGACCGGCTTCGTCTCCAGTTCTTCAGAGACCATCCGTTCGAGGCATTCAGACCAGTCTCTATCGTAGAAGGCCAGGTGGTCGAGCCAGAGCACCCAGTCAGAGGGATGGACTGGACGAGGTTGAGCCAGCGGACCAAGAACCCAACAGCAGAAGAGTCAGTATTCCCCTCAGTTCTCTATAGATTTCTCTGAATCCCGTCTGTAGCACAGTTCTTTTCGCTGCCAACCTCCACACACACCACGAAGTGTCTCTCACTGTCGCTTACACGCGCGCAGTTGCAGAATTCCGTGCCCTACGTGCAGAGTATGACATCGCGAACGCGTTTGCTCGCATGGAAGCCGAGTCATATGGCACCGTGTTCCCATCAGAAATTGACCGGACGTTCGAGAAAGAGGACAAGGTCTACAAGTCTGCTGAGCGCAAGAAGGCCCTCGACGAGAGTGCTCTCCGTGCTCGCAAGCGTTGGCGCGCAATCCTCAACATCGACAGCGGCATGGGCAACACTTGGAGTCGAGGACAAGAATACGTCAAACGTCAGAAAGACGGCGTGCGACCGTCGCACCTTGTGGACGACCAGGTCAAACCGCCCTCGAGCCCATCAGAGGACCAGCTCTTTGGAAGTCGGTAGCTTTAAAAAGTATTTGATTCACTCCCGTCCTTTCCACACCCGAGTGAATGCATACACTAGCGATACAACAAAGTCCGACTATGCCTTGACGCGTGACTGCGCAGCCAATGCTGCGTTCATACCCATCCACGTCTTCTCCACAAGACCCAGCAATCTTTGCATATCCGAGCTCCAATCGTTCATCACATCCTCTGCGCTTCGCTTGGGTGTGAAACTTACAATGCCCGTTGGTCGATCCATCCGTGCCCAGATGGTTTTGGAAACAACTAGTCGTGCAAGCGTCTCCTCCGTTTGTTGTGGTGTGAGGTCAAGGAGAGTCGTTAGGCGGGACAATCTAATTCTGGTATAATATTGAGAAACGACCCGGATGTTCTGAACCAATGGGTCAATTTGAGTGTGCTATGACTGCCATGAAAGACGTACGTGTTCGATCACACGAGTGTGGAGGTCTTCCCATTGCGCTGCAATGGAAAAGACAGGTGTTGTTCGCAAGAAAGGACCGTAGATCGATTCGATTCCCGGCCATCTCATCAACTCTCGGGTGACAAAAGACTTGACAAGGTTACTGAAAGGAAAGTTGAGTAGCATTCGCATATTCATCGCAAAAAACATACTAGTGCAACTCAAGTTTCTCGAGGGCGGGGTTCACAAACCAGTGGTGCAGCATATCCGACTGTTCGTTGTTGTGGGGTGCAAGAACAACATAATAAATAATGTGTTCGAGTGCCTGCCCTCTCCCGATCAGATGGATTCAATGGACTTGGACGTTCACAGAACTCACCGCGCGACTCTTACTTTCATCCTCTTTTATCGATGGCGTGTCCCACACTTTCTCATAGTGCTTCGCAACCTCCAAGTACGCTGATTGATGTAGTGCTTGTTGGATCATCAAATCGTAGAATTTGAGCTTGAGATCCTATACGTTGCATCAATCAACAACACGATGGATACTAAGATAGAACGGTTCAACAAACCTCATTCTCCTTCGCTTTGAGGAATGTCTCGTTGACTTTGCGACCACCAACCCTCGCCTTGACCCACTCAGGTTCTCCTCCTGCAATGGAATTCTTCTCCTCCTTGCCCTTACCTGCAACCTCGGCATCCTTCAGACGTGCAAGCGCGATCAATAACCGCATTTGTTCCAAAATGAATTCAGTCTTCTCTCTCCGTTCCATTGATGAATAGGTTTCCACTTGGAGGTCAGAAAGTAGATCTGAAGCTGTTTGCAGCGATTCTTTGACAGCAGATGTCGTTGCGCCTGGTAGTTTCGAGAGGCTTTCATGGTAGTGCGAGAGCAGGAGAGTTACGCGTGCACGGGGTGTCTCGAGGAAGATCTAATCGCGTCGCTTAGCAAGCAGCTAGAAAGGGTATTGCTTCCAGCATACCTTGCCCTCGGTGACGGATCGCAAGGTCTCGACCAGTTCCAGCCACTTTGCATCACCATCTCGTTGTCTAATCTCCGCCAACCACGTCATCGCTTGCTCCACTATGGCCTGTACGACGCCCTTGAGCTGCCCATGCTTTTTGCTCAATACATTGATGGTAGTGTTAAGCTGAACATAGTCCCGCGCTTTATAGCAGAGGTCTAGTGCAGCATTCGCGAGACGCGTTGTCGAAGGTAAATCAGAAGCCTATGCGATCGGTGAGATTACTAAATCTCAATGTATCATCGACGTACGTTTCTGGTCTGCTTTTCCAGAGCAAAAAGTTTATCCAGGGCCTCTGAAAGCTTGCCAGACTGGTGATAGTTGAGTCACAGATGTGGAGGCTAGACCAACATTGCGCACCTCGGCGAGTGTTTGGGTTTCCGGAAGCAATACGTTTACCTCCGGAGTAAAGTCTCTTTCTTGTTTTTTGACTTCAGCCATTGTTAGGTGATAGTGTGACCGGGAATATGGCTGGTCGACATTTGGTGTGTAATGACGCGTCGCAAAGATATTTGGCGTTGTTTGCTCTCCACTGACATCGTCTGTTGGCAGTGTCACAGTCTTTGTCTCAGAATGTTCAGTCGATCCTCCTCCTTGCCAATCTGCGTTAGAATAATATTCGTGATAATAACCCTACAACAAGCGCCAGCACCCGTATACTATATGAGTAAAAACGTCCGCCGCAGAAGGAAAATTCATAGACAAACAGGTGGGATGTCATTGTCCGAGAGTTCGCCCGTCGATGAAGTGGATTTCCATGAAATTCCTTGGTACTCATGTTTTTCATTTGTTGGCTCATCGCCATTCTTTTTTTGTGCATGGAGCATAGAAAGTGGTTTGTCGAGCATATGCTTAGGTAGTGTGAGAGGGCAGGAGAGGAAAAGGCGGTATGCGAAGGCGAACAGCCCGGTGAGGAGAGCGGGGAGCACATAAGGGATTGCATGAAGATCGCCATAACTTTGGAGGAGGTGTGCGGTGTTGTCGAATGAAGTTTCCATGGGGTCTGGGGGTATCGTAGCGTCGACCTCGTGGTCAGTCATGGGATCGACACCGACACACTGGTGAGCAACGTCTGGTGTTGCATCAACCGCAGTCTCGACGCACGTCGGCGTCGCATCTACGAAGACGGAGAACAGATCTGGCTTGATTTGAACCATCCTATCAACCAAGGATGGCGCTGACTGAATTCCCTGTTCTAAGGTCTTCGGTCTAACGTGGGCAAACTTGTTAACGTAGGTCTTCTTAATGGTGGCATCGACGCCTTGGTCGATGTGCTTCTTGACCTCTCGTCCGAGTGCCTTGGCCCTTTCCATAAGGCGCACGGTCTGAATATGCGGGAGCCAGTCCGATACCCTTTGCCACCCCTGAGCATTGGCTTCCACATAACCCGGACGGTTCTTCTCGTGGAACCATTTCAGCAACTCGAGGTGTGGTGCAAGGTGACTGAGAAGAATGGTGGTGTGAAGAGGGTCGTTGACGGTGGAGTGGCCCACGTGGAGGCGAAGAAGCGACCTCGAGGAAACCTCGAGGGCGCTCAAGGTGTCTGCGGCTCCCGGCCGTGCATCGAGTACAAGTGCAAGATTCTGCAGCCGCTTACAGTGCTGGGTGAGAGTCGCGATGCCTTCCAAAGTAACGTTAGGGCCTGAAGAGCCCGAAAACCGGGCCATGGGACACAACCGCAGAGTCTCGATGTCGGGACACGCTTTCGCGATATACCGCAAGTCTTCATCGAAGAAGAGAGTCGACTCTGGAAGGTCTACCTCGAAGCGGATAAGGGCAGGAAGAGATGAGAGATATTGAAGCGGGAGGTGGCGGGAGGGTTGATCCGCAGCTGCACGAGACGTTGCTCGGACAAGCTCGGTGAATCGAGATGCACCAGTTGCACCAATCCGCAGGGAGAGCAATGTCCGGCTAAATCGTTCACATATCAGGACGGAGAGGTCTTGCCAGTCGGCCATGTCGGGTGGGTCTTCAATGACGAGTTCAAGACTAGTGAGCTCGCTGGTGATGTGCTTCAGGAACACGGCAATGTTCGCAACTTCACCAGTCAGCTGGAGACTACGAAGATCCGTGAACACGCCACCAGAGTGCAGGTCGCCTGTAAGGCGAAGTGACGACTTTTTGATTTCCGTAAAGTCTATCTCGTCACCTGAGAAAACGCCACTGTCGGACGATGCGTCACTGGGTGTTGCCGCGCCGGAGGAAACGATGTCATCGAAGAAACCCTCTACAGCAATGATAGACCTTCCAGTGAGATCCAGTTCAAGGGTGTGAAGAGCAGGCAAAGAGGCGGCCCATTGTCCAACTTGCGGCGACAGAGCACCAGGTGCAACCAAAGCTAATTTCTCGAGCGTGTTCTGCGAACGTACGAGATCCGTAAAGGTTTCGGGAAGGCTGGTGGGAGAGGTGAACGAGAAGGCTGCGAGCTGGGTTTGGCTGCAAACATTGGCGAGATAAGCGCTGAGCTGTGGAATCCTAGTACCGACTTCCAAGATTAAGCTCTGCAGCTCGGGGTTTAAGAAGAGGGTGGAGCGTTCCAAACCGGCTGCGGTGTCTACCCTCCATATGAGGGTCTGCAAGTGGGGCAGGATGTAAGGCACAGGGCGGTTTTCCGCAATGATCGCAAAGACGGAAGGTGAGACACTCGGAGATGACTCGATGTATGCAACGCGGTGGACACGTTCCCCATATGCGAGGACTCTTTCCCAGTCTTCGGCGTTCGGAGCCTTGGCCTGTATTTACTGTTTGTCAATAATGGAGGGGATACGTAGGGCTGCGACGAACCAAACCAAGGCCAGGGCGGCGGGCTCTTTTCATGATGTTGTTGGGAAACAACGAGATGAGCGGCAGAAGGGAGTCGAGCTCTCTCCAGAGGACATTCAGCGCAGGTTCGCACATTGCCTTGCATGTGCGTGCTAATCGAGACATGGAGCGGCGTCCATTGGGTGACTCGATGATGGTATCGAGGAGAGTTTTTGCGGCATCAGGGTCGCGGGACAGCACAGAAAACATGGTCTGGTTGTAGACAGAGTGCGGTAGTGAGACAATTGCAGACTAAGATTCCTCTCAGGGTTGCGGTATGTGGCGGTTAAGGAGTCGGAGAACAAGGAGTAGGGAACATGGCTCAGCAGGTTAAATAGGTGGGTCTACCCTTCACTGCGTTCACGCCGTGGGCCCTTCCAGGTGGCTCTGGTCACTAACTTGCGGATGCGGCCTGGTTAGCTTGACCAATGATGCGAGGGGAACAGGCGAGCCACGCTGCTGAAGAACTTATGTCCGACCACACGCGTAAGGGGTGTGGCTCGATAGTGTCCAATCAAAGCGAGCAAAGCATATCCACACGAGTGTGGAACGACTATCGGACCATCAGCGGTGCATTTCTTACACATACACTCACCAAAACGTCCTTGAGCGGTGCGGTACAGCCTTGTGTTTGACGAGCTGCAGCCTCCAGCACCGAAGGTCCGTTAGCGGGCATGTGGAAGGCACGCGTCGCCTGTTAGATCCCGCATTTATGGCAAGCAAACGGCGTAAACGCATTGATATGAAAGCACTGCAAAGTGAAAGCACAGCAGCCTAGCATAACCACGTATGATGCATGAAGTTACAGTTCACCAACTTCCCAGGGAACAGGTTCACCTTCCCAATCATCTTCCGTCTCTGCGTCTCCGTAGGCAGCATCATCGGCCTCACCAGCATCCCATATGATCCCCCCTCTGGAGGGGTCATAGTGTCCGACACGATCACCATACAATAGCCCACGGACGACACGTTCCTCCGTGCGATCCTGAATTCGCGAGGGTGAAATTGCCAGCACGCGACGGAACTTTTCAGGCAAGTCTACAGTGAACGTGCCAGACACGTGATGATTTGCATCATTCTGCTGCATGACGGCTGAATCGTGGTTGCGGGTTCCAAGATGGAGTAATGGATCCCAATCAAGGTCGTCAGCTTGTCGGTGGAAGCGCTTGTCCCGATTCAAACCGACGGTGGCTACCCTGAGTGTGACATCGTCTGGACTGTCCACTCCATCATCGCTCTCTTCATCCTCGACTCTCAACTTTTTGCGACTAGCAATCATCTTTTTCTTTCCTTTGCCAGTATCCCGACTGATCGAGTCTTGTGGAGGAGGAGATGGTGGGATTAACGAATATTTTGACTGTAAAGGAGCGCCAGGCTCTGTGCTCTTATGTGGGAAGTCGTCACTATCCAGAGCACGTTTCGTCGACGTTCGTGGCTGGGAAGCAACAGTTGAGAAGGAAGACCTGTGCGATGATGCAGATAAGCGGTCTTTTGTGGGAAAGATGCTGCTCTGAGTGCGAGTGCCCCGATGAACCGGGCCAGAGATAACGCTCCTTGACGTGAGGTCGTGGTGAAGCTTGTGGGAAGTTGTAACAGGAAGGTCGACAGAAGCACGAGGAATTGCGTCGGAAGGAGAGTCGGGGCGTGCGACAGACAAGCCGACGGGTTTCTTGGGTATGGGGAGGGCAGGAAGAACATCGTCGAATAGTAATTTGAACGACTTGCCACCTGCAGGGGCCTTTACGGGGGAATCGGCCACGAAAGATGAAGAAAAGTCACAATGTGGTAATTCCTGGTCGGACCCGCTATTCGACGAGTCCTGCTCTAATTTGGGGAAGGAGGGTAGGGCTTGTGAGTGGATGCGCTGGCGCTTTGGTTTGCTGGGAGAGGGCGAGACGGGCTCCCCACGCAAGCGCTTTCGAGCACGAGAGACAGCAGTTGAGGGTACTGGGAGAGCATGAGAGGAAGTGCGGGTATTTGGGTGGGGTGGGTCGGGAGAAGTGTACGCGCGAGGTTTTGGGACACTCTTGGTTGGAGTTGCAAAAGGATTGGAAGTCTGGCGGAGGGAAGCTCTCTTCTTGACTGGAGAGAAGGGGTTGAATCCAGGGAGGGGAGGGACGGGGTCAGGTGGACGGGCTTTTGGTAGGGATTTGGAGAGTTTCTTGTAGAGCTTGTATTTCTCGGCTGAGGGGGGATGAGGTTGAGCGAGAAGGGGACGAAAGAGACGCACCGATTGCTGGCTGGTCTCTGATATCTTGTACGGAGGGGTCTCTGCCGTGTCTGGAGGCAAATTCGCGTTCCCAAGACTTGATCTCTGCGCGGACGAGGTCGAGATTGGACATGGAAACGGCAAGAGTGACCAAATAGCGCTTGGACTCGTACGGTCACCCGCGACTCATGGCCTGGGGTGTCTTTTATCGACCAGAAGAGATGGAATGGCGGCCACGCTTCAAAGTCCCTCTCTCGACAGTGCTACTCAGCGACCCCGCTTTCTCATCCGACCCTCGCACTCATCCACACTTCAATGCCGCCTTCGACGCCCCACATTCACCCATCTCCACACAACCACCCAAGCAAATTCCCAGGGCAAAGCCGAATCGGCACCCCCCACAGACCAGCCGCAAAGCAAGTATGAAAGCCCTCGTCCGTCGCCTCACCAGCCATCACAATCTTGATCGTATTGATGAATTGGACGAGACAGACCCATTTGGTACTAACCACCACCATGACGGTCCTTATGAGGCAATCGGTAGCACCCAAGTACTGCCCACACCCCACGTGCATACCGATATTGCCCCTCGTACCAATGTCCATCATTCAAAGCGTGCGGTGTGTCAACTGTCTGCTCACATTGGTCATCTCGCTCATAGTACCCATCAAGTTTAACCCCCGTTCCTTGCATCCCACGCACCACCAAGTAAGTGAAATCATCGCGCATCCTGTTTGTCCTCACACCGGTCCTACATAGTCTCATCCACGGGTGCCGTCCATCCGCAGCGAAAATGAATTGTCATTGCACCTCAAACCCGGCCAGATCCTCCAACACAACACCATCTATACTTCTCACATTTCTAGTATAACTTCAGTTCCAAATCACCTTTCCCGTCAATCGAATACACCTGCGACCGTCGCCCAGCCTGACCACTCCCGAAGTCATTTACTATCAAACCCCCAGACACGTTCCACCCTGCATCCCCTGAATGACTTGCACAATCAACCGTCGTTACTCCCGCGTGCTCCTTCGCAACGTTATCTTGGAGAAAACGCCCCTGACATTTCTAATATCCTCCCACTCTATCACGATCGTGATGCTGTGCCTTATGTCCTCAGTCAAACAACAATGACCGTCTTTCCCCCGCCCAGACATGAATCTCGGCTGCATAATCTAGGGTTTTCGCCACCGTCGCAACCCACGTCGCCACCCTCTGTGTCACGGAAAACACGGGCGAAGGAGGGTACAGTACCATCCCATGATGCCGGATATAAAAGCGTATACTCGTTGGACAGTTCTCACACAATCAAGGGCACGCTCATACGATCCTCTTCTAATATACAAAACAAGTCTTTGGAACCTCCCCGAATACGCCACTTTCCGAAACGTCTCGTGATGCCCGCTCCACTCCAGCCTCAACTACCGCAGCCCCAGTACAGATTTCCTCCGGCTGAACATGCAGTTTGGAAGGATGAATATCAGGAGGATCGTACATCGGAGGGTACGGATCCTGGACAGCCTGTTGTGTACAATCAAGGACCAAGACTCCTACGAAAGAAGTCATACGCCTTCTCGGGGGAACTGCCCATACCGCATCATGTACCCATGTTTCAGGATGACACCGTGCCGGAAACGGGAGATATTCCAACGAAGACGGAGAATGAGGCCGAAAGAACCAAGGAGAAGATACGTCGGCGAAGACTGAGTAAACGGAAGAACGATATTTGAGTTTCGACCTTACCCTGACATCATCTAGGTGTGTTTTGTAACGGAAACGATTTGCTGTTTATTCATTTTGACACTAGCTCCGTGTACGAGGACTTCAGTTATGAACCCCACGCGCAATTTGTAGTTTCAACAACAGCGCTGGGCGCTGATGCATATGCATGGACACGAATTGCCCTTCTATACTTACTACTCAATATCATGATCGGACACTAATAGAGCAAATCTTTCATATTTTCAAGGGAATCAACTTTCGAGAGTCGAGTGGCCCTTACTTACGCGGCCCGTGATCTAGTACACAGCAGGTTGTTGTATGTATTAAATTGATACTGATTCAGTGCAAGCTCGTTCAAATCTGAGGTTCGTGCAGGGGGCCAAAAATGCATCTTGGCTATATGATCATGATTTCCCCGCCCAATCGCTTTCTGAGGGGGGGGGGGATGAAAAAACCCACTACTTACGTAGCGGGAATACTAGGTCGCACGGCGTAAATGTGAAGAGAAGAGAGAAATGATTCCCGCTATTTTAGACTATTGTGGGTTCAAAGAGAAGCTGTGATGTACCCGAACGTTTCAAGTGTAGGTCGAAGATGGCTTGGATTCTCTGTAAAACCAGTGCTACTGCAATCACACTTTCGCAACCTCGTCGTCATTCCAGCCATCCATCAGAGGTGGGTTGATGTAATTGGCCATCGGTACCGCATCTGTGCTAGGTTGATAGGTTAGCTTGTAGGGAAAATAAAATTTGCTGACAACATACCTAAGTTTCAGGGTCTTAAATGCTGTTTCGACAGCTGCATCGGTGTCGCTAATCGAGTCATCCTGGCGTAGCGTCTCCGCATCGTGAGACTTCTCCAACGCCGCCTCAGCAAACTTGAATGCTCTATCCCAGCCATCCAGAATCTCCTGCTGCTCATGTCGAGACGTGGACCTTTCTTGAAACGCCTTCAAGCTCGCAGTATAGGCGACTAACAATAGGTTGAATACAGTCTCACATATCGGGCGCAGGACGTGCGGTGGGTGTTGACGAGAAATCAACCAGTGGAAGTCCTGCCGCAGTACGGAAACGACTCCCCGGGACAACAACCATCGAGAACTTGAATGGTTTCGTGCTGCCATCAAATGAAAAGAACTGGAAGGTACTTCCGTCACAGAGGATACCGTGGATTGGCACGCTGATATCGAATTGCGCGTTGTTCCAGTCGCAAGCTGTGGGTTTGATGGCATATTGAGAAATTAATAGCAAGTTCAAAGGGAAGCCTTACCATCGCACTCCGCTATCACTTGGGCAATAGCACCCATACGCTCTTCGTCGCTTCCGATTCTCAGCTTCACCTCCACGAACACGACCGCTACTAGGACGCCAAATGTCATAAAATGGTATTCAATCTTGCCTCTTGTTGTAATGCGGCCATCCATGAGTGACCCTGGCCTGTTCCGGATAAAACTGCCAAACTGTGCCATCACCGAATGTCCATACAGGGTCCAGGCCAACGAATGGAGCAATGTTCCGGTACTTGACTTGAGAGAAACTGACGTCCAAACCCTTTTCTGAAAGAGAATGTGTTGAGCCTCCATCCTAAAACAACTAAGTAAAGGTCATCATACCCATCAAGCTAGCCTTGAGCTCTTCCAAATCGAACTCGAATTCATCCATTAGGTGTAGTACCGCCATTACAGCAGACTCTTGATCTTTGATGACTGGAAGAAGTTCCTCTCTGATATCATCGTTAGACAGTTTATCGCCTCGTTTTCTCTTGTTCATAGTGGCTGATGCGAATGTGTGACAAGGAACGGCGAGAAAGACATGGAAGGCCCCTCCACCCGCTACGTTCTCACGCTGTCGTCGGCGCTGTGCCGGAGCGCTGTGAAGGCACATTTTTTTTACCGAGTCAGAGTGCGTCCGACGAGATATTATAATGTGACCCATAATTAAGAAAGATGTCCATCTCTCCAACAGTTTCTAACGACGCAGTGTTTATTGCACTGCATTCCGTGTCAGCAATTGTGGTTCACGCATCATGTTCGCATATGAGCGAAATTAAAGCAGCGTATCCGTCTCATGCCTAACGGGAATACTTCATCCTAGGTTGGGAGCTAAGGCGGTTAGCCTTCTGTTGGAACGGGAATATGGACGACGCTTCAATCCATCAGATGACAATCCCTGTTAAGCACTCAGGAGAACGGGATGTATTAAAAAATACTTTTGAAGGGCTATCAGTAAGACATGCGGAACATGAACTGGAAGGTGTACTGCTTTGTATCGGGATCCCAATGTGACCAATTCCAATATCCGGCATCATCAGATTCATCCTCTATCTCTCTCGCTGGGATGCGAAAAGCAATTGTTTCATATGGCTCAGCGGCGACCTTTCGACGGCATGTTAGGGCATGTATCCTGTGATTGGAAGGACGTACAATCAAATATTGGTATGCCTTGTTCGGCGGCTCCCGTTTTTGTTCCCAAGCGCTCATGAATCGCCGTCGAGGAATGACTCCTGGCTTGATCTGGGGAAGGTGTACTTGTACCATCATACCTTCCTTTCCGGTGTCCCGGTCTCGAACTTTCGTCACGCGGTAACCTGGTCGGCCAATTTTAAGGAAGACTTTCCGCTGTACATTGGACTGGGCGGGGGCTACCATCAACTGAGTCTCCTTCGCATCGCGGGCGGCCCGTCTAGCAAGGTTGGTTTGATGCTTCTTTCCTTGTGTGTGTGCAAGGTACGATCCTTCATTCGTGTGGAGCGTCAAACACAACCGACATTCAAGAGATCCCAGATGGTTGCGTAGAATATAGGGATCCTGCAAAAAAAAATTAGATACGCAAGCAAGAAGAGGGGCATATGTACCTTTGCAAGGTCAATGGTTTCCAACGCAAGCTTTCTGAGGCGTTCCCTCCTGTCGACATTGGTTTCGGATGCACCTGCGACGCCTCCGCCCCCAAACTTGGAACCCACACGATTCTGCATGAAGGGTAAACAATGAGCAGGACCATGCTAGTGCGTAGTTCAAACCTGATAATCTAGAAGAGGGGGTGGTCAGCGGTTGTTTTGATAGTTTAAACCAGAACATACCCATCCTTGAGCTCGAGCTTGAATGCGCAGTTGGTGGTTGGTTGGTGGTCAAAGAAAGGAATGGGTCTTAGTCAGTTTCCTGATTCGGCTTACCATATACTAGTAGTACCAAAATTTACACCTCTGAACAAAACCTCATATTTCCGGTTCGTATGATGACGGGACACAAACGTCGTACCGATGATGAGGCCCTCGCACCAAAATCGAAGAAAGCTAAGGTGTCTTCGGAAAAGTCAGAAAACAAGAATCACAAAGAGGTTCCGGTCCCTTCTACATCTGCAATGACTCTGGACGAGATTGATTTTCCGCGTGGAGGTGGAACTACGCTGACACCACTTGAAGTTAAAACTATTCGAGCAGAGGCGGTCAGGGAAGCGGATCAAGAACTATTTGTTGTAAGTGATTCGATCGTCATGGTCAAGGATTGTGCACATGTTTTTTAGTCTACAAAGCAAACCCAAGTCGGGCGCAAAGGTCGCAAATCCGACGTCAAGGGAAAAGCTACTGAAGCTGACACTCAGAAGCCGAGTGCTGTCCGTATTGAGCACCTAAATTACAAGGTATGTTTCATTTGAATTTGCGCTATTGAAGTTAAATTTCTGTAGCGTCTGATTCCAGGGATGAAGATACTCGGCCAAGTGATGTCCATACAACCTCTAGCTATCGTTGTCTCGTTGCCCAATCAACTTTTCGCTCACGTTCCAATCACTCAAATCACGTCTCAGCTCACCGAGCGACTCGAGTCCACCGATACCATCGAGGACGAAGAACCCGATGACGATAATTCAGAAAGTTCTTCTCAGGTTCCAGACTTAACCAGTCTGTTCCATGTCGGGCAATACATCCGCGCTGTTGTAATAAGCGGTCATACCTCGAGCACGACTGATGTAGCTGGACTTGGGCGCACTCGCGATGACGCCATTAAAGCCTGTCGAAAGGTTGAACTTAGTCTCCTCCCACAAAAGGTCAACATGGGGGTACGGAAAGCTGATTTAAAAGTTGGTTATGTGAGTTATTCTAGTAATGCAATGAACGATGCCCTTATTACGCACCACAGTCCTTGAGTGCGGCTGTGCAAAGTGTTGAGGATCATGGGTATATCCTCGACCTTGGTGTATCTGGAGTCTCTGGATTCTTACAGTTCAAGGAAGCTCACAAGACCGATTCCGGAGGGTCGAGACTACCAGTTGGAGCACTGATAGACATTTCAGTCGTAAAAATGTCGTCAAATGGTCGTATTTGCACTGTCATCAATGATTCCGAAGTTCTGGTGTCAGCCTCAGTGGGTTTGTTGATAACTTATGCCATTCACTGCGCTGAGAATCCTCTAAAGATATCAGAAGTAACTAATGTTTCATCCGTGTTGCCAGGCTCACTGGTTCAATCCATGGTCACCACCGTCGCTCCGGACGGACTTAATTTGCAAATTCTAGGGTTCTTTGATGCAACAGCGGACGAGTTTCACTTGCCGAACAAACACAAAACCCTCAAAGTAGGGCTCAAAGTGAAGGCAAGGGTGTTGTATGATCTTCCGGGAACAACTCCACCGCGATTTGTTGTCACCCTTGCAGAACACCATATCGGACTTCAACCCAAAAGCACTTCTGAGGACCAGCCTTTATACACTGCTTTCCCCGTAGGGGCTGTGCTTGACTCAGTCAAAGTGCGGCGAGTGGAAGCAGAAAGAGGGCTGCTCGTGGAGATACAACCCAACCAAGAGGGTTTTGTTCATGTGAGCATTTCTGTATCCGGCGATTTTATCTTGATTGATCACGTTTAGATTTCACAAGTCTCCGATGAACACATTACCACATTGTCTGCCTCGTCCGGACCTTGGAGATCAAATACTTTTCATAAAGCACGCGTGATTGGCTACCATCCATTTGATGGTATTTTACAGCTCTCTCTCCGACCGTCCGTCTTGGAACAAAAATTTCTACAAGCTGGTCAAGTGCAAGTTGGCGAAACATTGAAAGGGACAATCAAACAGTTGACCGATTCTGCGCTATTCGTGTCTATATCTGGGAACGTGGACGGAGTGATCTGGCCGACACACTATGCTGACATACCTCTGAAGCATCCTTCGAAGAAGTTCAAAGTTGGTGGGCGTATAAAATGTCGTGTAGGTACTGTTTATATCATCACCTTTTCTGTATATTCATTGGTTCCAAGGTGCTTACAGTCGATCCGGAGCGGAATCGTATTGTATTGACGGCCAAAAAAACACTATTGGATGCTGAGGTCCCTATATTGACCTCCTTTTCTGATGCCAAGGTCGGGCTTCTCACCCACGCGGTCATATTTCGCGTCACAGATAAGCATCTCATGGTCGAGTTCTTTAATAATGTGAAGGCGGTAGTGCCTGCACGGGAGACTAGGTATGATCTTTGCGGCAGATATAGTGATATGTGGAATGAAATTGTTCCTAGCGAAACTGGTGCAAAGCTCACCGATGTATATGTCCCTGGAAGAGTGACCCAAGTGCGCATCATCTCTATACACCCCGAAGCACAACGAATCGTGGCCAGCATCCGACAGGCTACATCATCGTTCACTTCAAACTTGACCGACATATCTGGAGTACTTGTAGGCGACACTGTCGAGGGTGTCGTCACTCAGCTACACAAGTTAAATGTCATGCTTTCGCTCAAGCCATCCAATGTCCGTGCGCTCATCTCACTCTCGGGCTTGGCGCGCCACTGGAATACAACCGCGCCAGATCTTCAGACGTCATTGAAACCAGGTGCTTCTGTTGCCTCGTTGGTCGTGGCATCTCGCAACCCCGAGAAAAGTTTTGTTATTGTCACTGGATGTTCGAAGAACGATCGGTCGAAGAAAGTCACACTCTCCATGGACAGCGTCATAGTTGGTGAAATTGTCTTTGGGCGAGTGACCAAACATACGCGTTACGGTGCTCATGTCAAGCTCACCACTCGGATCTCGGGATCTCTACATCCAACTGATACCACAGACAACTACGATGCTGGAAATCCCTTTCCTGCTGTCGACTCTATCCTGAGGGCTACAGTGATTAGTATCGACAAATCAAACAATCACCTATTCCTTTCCACCCGCCCCTCAAGACTTTCACCAACTGACGCTGGTCAGCCAGTAGACCATGAAATAAATAGTATCGGCGACCTCAACGTCGGAGACACTGTGAGGGGTTTCATCAAGAGTGTAGCAGAACACGGGCTCTTCGTGACGCTGGGGAGAGGGATAGATGCTCGAGTTCAAATCAAGGAACTGTTTGATGAGGTATGCCAAATTAGCTCGTAATGTGTGACGTGCTGAAAACAGTTCGCAGTACATAAAGGATTGGAAGGGTCAGTTCGTTGTGAATCAATTAATCAGGGGCCGAATCTTGAAGTATGTGAGCTTTGTCAGAATGTTGCAGTCACTAACACCTGCTAGTGTTGATACTTCGAGCAAGAAGATCGAGATGACTTTTCGATCAGGTGACCTGACACGTGCGCCACCCGACTCATTGACTTTCAGTGATCTCAGGGAAGGCCAGAAGGTTGTCGGTCGGGTCAAGCGTATTGAGCAGTACGGTATCTTCATTGAGATAGAGGGGTCGAAGATTAGTGGTCTTTGTCACAAATCTCAGGCAAGTCACCAGCCTGTCGTTCTACTATATTGAGTCAGCTCTTCGTCAGCTCTCAGATAACAAGGACGCAGATGTTACGATCGCCCTCCGCACGTTTCGTGAAGGTGATCGTGTGAGAGCTTACATTATTTCTCGCAATCTCGAGAAGAAGCAGCTCTCGCTGGGCTTGAAGCCCTCTTATTTTACTGGCGACGATGAGGTTGCATCAGATCCTGAGCAACCGCAGGATGACGGGCTTGCTTTCGCGGTCGACGCGGATTCTCCCGGAACGTTTGATGAAACTGGCTTTGATGAAAAACGCCCGGATTCGGACGAAGAACCATGCGAAGTTGTCGACGATGACGACGACGACGACGACGACATCCCTGTGCAGGCTGACTTCACGTCGCCTGATCCAATCAATTCCGCGAAACTACGAGCGCATCATGAAACCTCCCTCAAAATTGATAGTTTTCAGTGGTTTGCGAATGACGCAGGACCCTACGAAGAGTCTCAATCAGAGCGCTCAGACCAAAGTGATGACGAGGAAAACCCAGCGGAGAACAGGAGGCGAGAAAAGCGCAAGGAAATAGAAATGGACGTTACTGCTGATATGCACACGAAGCTGCCTGATTCGAATGCCGACTTTGAACGAATGCTTCTAGGATCCCCTAATTCCTCATATCTGTGGATCCAGTATATGTCTTTCCAGCTGCAACTCTCGGAGATCGATAAGGCACGAGCTATTGGCAAACGTGCTATCCAAACTATCCATTTCCGAGAGGAACAGGAAAAGCTCAATGTCTGGGTAGCCCTTCTGAATTTGGAGAACGTATATGGGACAGATACCACCATAGAAGTTGTCTTCAAAGATGCGGCACGCCATAATGACTCCAAGACTGTTCATCTGCGGCTCGCAGCCATTTTTGATGAGAGTGGAAAATATGAGGTATGTCAAGATAGACTATTGTTGAGCTCTCACTCTGAACATCCGACAGAAAGCGGAAGAACAATACAAGCGAACATGCAAAAAGTTTGGTCAGAGTTCAAAGGTTTGGACTTTGTTCTGCGAAAACTACCTTCGACGCGGGCTGGCAGACAATGCACGCAAACTTTTGTCGCGCTCCCTGCAAAGTCTCGAGAAACGGAAACGTAGGTGAACCTTTTCGTGCGGGTTTCTAATGAATAGCATTGCTTGCAGATCTCAAAACGATATCCAAGTTTGCGCAGCTTGAGTACAAGCTTGGGGACGTCGAACGAGGGAGAACGATCTTCGAAGGCATCGTAGATTCACATCCCAAACGATGGGACATCTGGTCCGTCTACATGGACATGGAGGCTGGCAAAGGAAACATCGAACATTTGCGGTAAATCCTAACATCTTATACATTTAACATACTGAACGGCATCGCAGAAACCTGTTCAATCACGCCCTGGCGATTAAGATGACGAGCCACAAGGCGAAGTACATACTCATACCTACACATGGGAGTGCCACTCACTTCAAATCACCACAGGGCATTCTTCAAGAAATGGCTAGATCTGGAGCGCAAATTAGGCGATGAAGAAGGTGCTATGGCTGTGAAGCAAAAGGCTATTGAATGGACCCGAACAGCTGCAGAGGCCACGTAGAATCCTTCACTCGTACGGGAATATATCTGGTTCGGAGAATGGAACGAAATGAGAAACAGAATTATGGCGACGAACATGCAAATCCGAACGAGCGTAAGTATTGGCAAAAGCAAACAAGGTAATAATGGTATGAATGTATATATGCAAGAAACATTAGCGACAATGCCACAAACGAGTGTTATGATCGTGAGCCCGCTCGACCGTGTCCAAGAGGTGAAGATTCAAAATCGCTAATCGGCCGGCGCGTGCTCATCGAACTGGCAAGTTGTCGCTGCCAATCGTCCAACTCGTTAGAGAGGTGTTCAAAGTTCTCTGAGCTGGACATGCTTAATGGGCGATTGAACGAAGGTTGATCAACCTCTAGAAGAAGGTGTATCTTGTGGGAAAGCTGCTCGTTCTCCCGTTTGAGGTTGGTGTTTTCTTGGGTGAGTTGTTCAACAGCCGTTTCATCTGAACCCTTCCGGTAGATTGCCAACGTGGCATTAAGCTTCTCAACCTCGTGCTCGAGCTCCTCCACTCGCGAGTAACGGTCGTCCGATTCCCGTTGAGAGGCCATCAAGTTCTCCCTCATTGATGACAAGTCCTTCTCAAGCGCTTCGATACGTTGGTGCAAGTCCAGATTCTCGTTGGTCAACCGTTGGGATTGCTTTTGCGCCTCGACCAGCTGGGAGCGGAGCAGATCATGGCTGTCATCAGAGGGCGTACTACTCCCGTTAGCACGTGTTCGTGATCCAGGTTCAGTGCTTGAGCGTCCGCGCGCGCCATCAAGCTCCGCCTGAAGGGTGGCATTTGTTGTCTTCTGCTTCGTCAACTCGTCCTTCATCCTCCGCATCATTTTTTCAGTACCTCTGTATGGTGGGAAGACATAAGAGAACATTCGTGCATGATTTTATCATAGCTCACTTCACATAGTGAACAGCAAGCTGGTAGTCTTCTTCCATCTGCTGCATCCTCGCTTTATAGCTACGCTCAGTTTCTTCGAGCTTACTTTCAGCCTCGAGAGCCCGAGCTTCTGCGGCGGAATCGCTTTCAACGATCGGACTCTGCCTGGACCGCGAACGGTCCAGCTGTGATGCCAAGGTAGTTATCTGAGCTTCGGCGTCTTGTTTTCTCCGGAGAGCTTGGGCAAGTTCGTGTTCCGAGGTCTCATGAAGCCGGGTACGTTCGTCCAACAGCTTCTCAAGTTCAGCTATCCGGGACGCATCAGGATGATGGCTCACAGACTCTTCCAGCTCCGGGTTGAGTCCATTTTCTGCAAGGTAATTGCGGAGCATCGCCAACCGAACGTTCGTATCAGCAGCCTCCTTGAGGGCTTCCTGAAGCTCTCTTTCTTTCTCTGTAAAGTCCTTGCGTAGGCGCCCGTGTTCTGAGGTGGAACTGGAAAGCTGAGAGCGAAGCCCGACGATCTGAGAGCGCAGAAAAGTTTGCGCAGATTCCGAGTCTCGGACCCTCCGCCTCTCCTCGTCAAGCTCGTTTAGTGCCTCCTCCAAACGCTGCGTGATTTCTCTGAGCATCTTTCTTACCGACGAAACCTCTGTCTCCATTGCCTCGACTTTCTCAGCATGCACACGTGCGTGCCTGTCTTCGTCTACCCGGAGATCACGATGCGAATCCAGAAGTTCACCGAGGCTACTGGTCGTCAAAGCCCGGAAGGAGTCTGCTTCCTCGCGTGACTTGGTCCACAAATTCTCCACCTCTGCTAGCCGGACCCGAAGAGATTCCACTTCAGAAGTGCGCGCTTCAAGTTCGCCTCTAAGTTCTGCAATCTCAATTTCCAGTTGAGTGACTTGACCCCGGGCGCGTTGGTGAGCTGTATCAACCTCCTCCGAACGGGAAGTCTGCGTTTGAAGGGCTGTACGCGCTTGGTCCAGGGCACGGATATGCTGATCGCGGAGTAGACTAAGTTCTTGTAATTGGGTCTTCATTTGCTTGTGCTCAGCGTCTTTTTGCTCGAGTAACGACGTCTGCGCCACATGGAGATCAGCATGATCCCGAACAGCAGTTTCCATTGTAGTATAACTAGTCTGGAGCTCTGAATATGTGCGGACGTTGCGATCACGAAATTCCTCGAGCGTATCTGCACGTTTGTTGGCATCCGCTGCTCGCGTCTCGGCCTGCTCGAGCAGAGTCGTCTGTAACGACAGATAATCGCTTAGTTCATCGGCTTTACGACGCATAGCTGTCTGTTCAGACACGAGGGTAGCGAGATGTCGTTCGAGCTCGGCAATGCGTTCACGTTCGGCACGAGCGACATCTGAATTCGTGCTGGCCTCGTATGCAGTGAGCTTGGCGCGGTAATACGCTGCTTCCTGTATGGCGCTCGATTTCATGCGTTCCGCGTCCGCAATCCGGTCTGAAGCCTCCCTCGCCTGGGTAGCTAGCGTTGTCTAAACATTCCAGGTCAGCAAAATTAATATAGAAACACTAGAGCAAATATTCACCTGCATTTGCGTCTTGAAATGTTTGAAGTTCAGAATCATATCCGCTATCCGCGTATGCTCGTCAGTGGCCGATGATCCAAGCTTCAAATTTTCAGCCTCAAAGAGTTCCTCGTCCACTTGTACAAATCCTAACCGAGAAGCCTTCAGAAGTGCTGTTTTCATCCAGGTCTCACGCTTGCGCAGCATTTCTACTTCCATTTCTTTTGCCTTGTAATCCCGAATGAGGTCAGCAGTCACATTGCCCGTGCTGCCAAACCTCTGTTGCGAGTGACTGTGCGAGTGCGCATAGCTGTTGGTCAAGGGGGTGGAAGAAGCAGAACTCTGATAAAACGCATCCAGTGGAGGTTTACTCCTGTCGACGGTAGGCGAAGGACTGCGAGCCAGGCTACCATTCATACTCACAGCCACGCTCGCCATTGTAGCTGGCTGGCCCTGTGACCCATGGTCATCGACGCTACCTCCTACAGGCGATATCGCCCTGCTGGCAATGCCAGACGTGGGGCTCTTCACGCGGTGCGCTTGAGTCTGTGGTTCTGTTGGGGTTGGTGATCGTTCCGTTGCCCTTGTGCTCGTTGAAACGCCACTCGCACTCTCGGATGTAACGACCGTGTCTGTAGCATGACCATCGTCTGTTCCTAGGGTTTCATCTTCATCCCGTCGAGGACGGACAGGCGCTTTGACTTTTGTGTTTGAGGCTGGGTTCGAGAGGCCTGGAAGACTCTGGGTCGGTGCAGATACAGTCATGCCATTTGGTGTCCTTGTTCCTGGGCGAGTTCCGGGCGGAGACATGGCACGGCGAAGATCTTCTGTGTCGGATTGAGGACCTGTGGGAGACACTGTACGAGTCCCGTTCAGTGGGGGCGGTGGTGCAGGCTGATTACTCGACGGAGAGGGGGACGTGGATGATTTATGCGTCGAATTGGTCACACTTGCGTTTGGATTGGGTGGTGCTCCCTTGTTCGATTCAGGGTACTTGATATGCTCTAGAAAAGACAGAAAGAAGTCAACTAGTCAACGAACAAAAGATCATGATAAGAGACAAACTGGTATCAAGAACATGGATTATCCCATGATCGTCTCCTCTTGTAGGCGTGAACGACTCTCCACCGAGTACGAATACTCTACTTCCCATCGATGCCATTGCGTGACCGGACCTTGCACTTGGTGCAGGACCCATGTTCTGGAACATATACCATCGCTGGTCTGCGAAGCCAGCATGATCAGCCTCCACTTCATTAAAGTGACAGAACCGCAGCCACCGACACTCATCACATAGCCGAAATGGCATTTGTCAAAGAAAAAAGAAAATCACTTACTGGACAACTTGAATGCGGCCAGGTCCCCCAGATCCTTCCCATCCACGCCCCTCCCTCCGAAGATGTAGATGACATCGTCCACCACAGCTGCGGCGTGTCCCTCTCGTGGGGATGGAATAAAGCCGATGCATTGTAGTTCCGTCCATGTTCGCGTATTGACATCATAGGCCCATGTATCATTGTAATGATATTGACCATCGGTACCCCCAAAGCTAGCATGACGTGGAGTTAATGATAATCGTTAAGGTACAACAAAGAACATACATGATGATGCGATCCCCGTTCGTCACGCAAATATGACCAGTCCGTTGAGCTGGTCGATCGGTCGTTGTAGGTTGACAGAGTTCCCATTGAGTTTGAGTCCTCACTATTAATTGCGTACAATATACAGACATCGTGATGCACACGCCAGAGAGTAAAATTGTGATCAACCCCATCGGACGAAAAATGAAACAGTGACTTACACGTATTGAGATCAAAAGACCACAGATCGTTGAGGAATTCACCATCCACCTGACCGCCGAACACGAAAAACTTTGTTCCGACCATCGTCACAGCATGACCATACCGCCCTGATGGTGAGGGTCCGTACATGGATACTTTTGTCCATTCCTTCGACACTGTAGTGAGGGGAGATAATGAAGTCAGTAGGATATAGTGCAGGTTTGGTTCGAAACCACTCACCAAGATTAAGGAGATAAAGGCCATTATCCTGCTTTTCAGTTGGGTCGGACATTGGATCAGTCTTGGTGTCACCACCCCACACAATCAATACGCTGCTGACGATGGCACTTGCATGGCCAACTCTGGGAGATGGTATCTCTCCTGCGGTCTGCACGAGGGTTGCACTCAAATCTCTAGTCGAGAAGACGTACAAATCATTGCGAGCTGCTTCACGAACAAGACCGCCAAACAGGTAGAGCTCGCCATTAGCCGTTGCTGTTGCGGGAAGCGCATGGCCGTAACGAGGGAACGGAGGAGGAGAAGGAGAAGTTGGAGGTACTATGCCAGGCTTTGACATGACAAGGGGAGGGGGGAGAAGGAGGCGGCGGGCAGACCAAGGGTAAGCGGGACGTTGTACAGGTTGCTGCTGGAGCTGTGGTTGACCCTGCTGGGGCGGGGAAGGTTGTGAAGGATGAGAAACAGCATTTGCGGTTGGAGCACGATTTTGCTGTTGGCGTAGCTGCTGGGCTTGAGGACCATTCTGAGTAGATGTGCTTGAAGCAGAAGCAGATTTGGCAGGAACAATTGGGTGAGCAATTATGAACGAAAGTAAAAGCACTCACATATCATTTGACTGATGTGGAGGCTCCTTGGCACCCAGCTGAGCAAGAGCCTGCGAAGGGGTCTGTGCGACGGTGACACTTGATGCAGCAAGCTGGGATGCACTGGGGTGCTTCTTCCTAGAGAAGAAGGACATTCGCCTTGCTCTGTTTCCGAGGATGGACGGTATGGCTGGCTGGTTCGAAAAAAAAGCAAAGGTTGCACTGTTTTATGACACGAAAAGATGGAATTATGCGAGTGGTAGGGAAGGGCGAGCCAGCGGTTGGAAGAAAAAAAGGATGAAGGAAAGAAAGAAAGGCGAACAAGGAGTGCACTCGACAGAGACCACAACGGTTAGAATAGTTGCAGAGACGGAAGAGATCAGACGCGGAATGTGTGAACACGGCACTTGTAGTACGGTAGTATGCCCTGAGTGTGGCAGTCCAAGCTCGCCCTTGCCATGAGACCACTTCATTACACATATTGCTCTTCGCATACACATTCCGTGCGTTCCATGCTGCTCGCTGCCCCTGCCAACGTGCGCGGCTCAGTCGCAACTCGGTTCTCTTCGCCTCCAAGCATAGCCACCTATGAATGCACGTGATCACCTACTGATCGACCCGCCACTTGCTAATCTTTCTCTTCGTCCCCCATGATGAAGACCTGTCAAACTCTCGATGCCCTCACTCAGCCAGTTCCCTCAGCCCCTTCTCTCCCCCACTCTATAGCTAATTCCTCGCCGGATGTATGCGCCAGCCTCCTGACCACCACCCTAGACGGTCGCACCGAAGGTTCTTTTCCTCTCCACCTCACTCGTGTGTCACCCCTCACAAATGACGCCAAAGCGCTCGTACTGAGCATCGGAAATCCCGTAACCATTGGCAGAAATCCAAAACTTTGGTCTGCATTCCCAATCTTTCCGTGTCCTCCCGCCAACCAAGGCAAATAGCTCCTATGTCATCCCCGATATCGTCGTTTCTAGTCTCCATTGCAAGATATATGCGCAAGTCAATATATCTTATCATATATCCCCACCGTTAATATCTTCTATACAGTGTTCGCTCCGGCGCAGGAGGAATTATCATATCGTGCCAGGTACTCGTCGTTTTCCTCTCCCCCACGGTCCTATCTATACCTAGACTCCAGGACTTGTCTACTAATGGTATAGTGATAAACGGACATAAAATCCGCAAGACCTCTTCTATCCTCATGCATGGTGATACACTCAAGATCCCAGCCTCGCAGGGTGAGTTATCCACCTTTGCCTTTTTGTTGACTTTTTTCCAACATAATTCTCGTTCAGCATTCCAATGCGTTTTAAACTCGAGGCATCTTCCCGCTGCACGACCACATACTGTCCTCTCTCAACACCACTCATTCAAAGTATGCCATGATACAGAGGCTCTAACCTTCCTGATAATTTTCTACTCAGGATCTGGGCAGGTATCGTATCACCTCGCACTGCCTCGGTACAGGCAGCTATGCATCTGTCCATCTTGCTCTTGATACATCTGCACATCGCCAAGTGGCGTGCAAGATCATCCGCAGAAAAGGAGGCAATGATTTGAAAAAAGAGATGAAAGAGGCCACTCTTTTAACATCTCTCCATCACGTACGCGTTCCCGCTCTCTTCTTAAATCTATCAATCCAACTCGATTCCAGCCAAACATCAACAGAGTTTATGCTTTTGATTACGACTCGCAGTTTCTCTACATTATGCTTCAGCTATCAACGGGCGGTGATCTCTTCACGTATATCACAAGTCATCCACGGCGCAGGTTATGCGAAGGTGAAGCAAAATACATCACGTTCCAATTGTTCAAGGGGCTTCAATACCTGCATGACAAGATGATTTCTCATCGCGGTAAGCCTGCTTTAGTATCCAATCCTTTTCCCGCGTTACTTCCCCCTGTTTGTCTATGCTGGTGGTGTTCGGGCTCAGACTGATTACTATACAACTTACAGATTTGAAGGTCAATACCTCTTCTATCCACTAGCGTGCTCATATTGCTGACCCCTCAATTATTATTTTTTTTTTTCCCCTCGCCCTTTGTGTCCCTCATTATCCGTGGCTCTGATTCATACCTGAGTTAGCCCGAGAACATTCTGTTGTATTCCCCTGGCCCCTATCCTCGCATCCAAATTGCCGATTTTGGTCTAGCACGTCCAAGAGCCTGGGAAGAAACTCTCCACGTTTGTGGCACCATCTCGTATCTGCCTCCAGAGGGTGTACGTGCATTGGAAAACAAGAACTTGGGTTATGTGGGAATGCCGGCAGACTGTTGGAGTGCAGGAATTGTCATCTTCGCAATGCTGACGTGCGCCTCTCTTTCTTTCTCAATACTTCCTCATTGGACCCAGCTTGTTGACTTTCGATCTCCCGTTATATCTTCCTGGAGCTGATGTATGTTTTATGACCATGTAGGGGCAGTCATCCGTTTGACTACGGCGAGCAGAAAGACATGCACGATGATATGGTTTCGAATGCACAGGATAGCAAAGTCAAGGATAGCCGTGATCTGATGGGATTCTCTCAGCGTTCTTACGTCCAGGATGAACTAACCAAACAGCGCATCCTTGACGGAACAATCTATTTTTGTGAGTCTATCTGGGCTTCACTAAGAAATGGTACGTGTGCGTGCACCTTAGTCTTGTGTCTGCGCGACAATATTTCCTATAACCCCGTGTACTGGGTGCTTTCTCCCTAATACTAACCTCTATTTACATTGTTGGCATAGCAAAAAACCTCGTCACCCACCTCCTAATACCCGATCCGAAGAAACGAGCTACAGTATACGCAGCCCTCAAGAGCTTCTGGATCACCTCGGACCTCGTGGACCTTGAACGGGCGTACCGCGAACGAATTCGCTCAACTGCTTGATGACCCCGCCGCTCATCGATGGTTTGCCTCGTGTTCCGGATTCTGATTTTATCTCGTTTTGGCTGTGGTGCATATTCATTTCCGCTAATGCACGGCTTGCTTCGCACCACCCCCTCGCCTCTTGCTCACCTGTACTGTACAGCCCTCTGATGGGTTCTCATGGCTTAATTAAATACTGTTTTCGTTTTTCAAATGCCATGCACCAAACTTCAAGGGATACAACAATCTGTGAGGTCTACTTTCTCCGACAATCATGCCTTTAAGAAGTTGGCGTGGACTATTAACAACAAGCAGTCAAGCAGAACATCCACACCACACGACAGCGGGGTACTCACAGTGGATGTGATCTGACGCAAATGTGGAGATCTATATGCTGTCAGTTTAATCCACGGGATAGCGAGAGTGCGCACAAAATAATAGCTATGATCATACCCTTCATGACACCTCACCCGGACCTGAACCTCATCGTGGCCTGCAACACGTGCGGCCTTGAGAAAGGCCTCAGGATGGAGTTGGTAGAGGTAATTATCCGCGGTCCCCTACATATGATCAATATATCAATGTGCAAACCAAAAGGGTACATACATAATCGATGAGGATGTTGACAGCTCCTTTCACTCTTCCCACAAGCGCAGTCGCATCGTAATTCGCCTTTCCTTCTTCCACTCCATCCGTGAGGTATCCCCTAAATGCTTTTTGGCCCCATGGAACCGCGGATGGCTCACAGACAGGGGCGAAAGCGGAGCACGAGCGGTACAACTTTGTGCCCGCAAGCAAGGAGTTGAGATAGATGGTGAGCGCGCCGTGACCACCCATGGAATGACCAAAGATGGACCGTCGAGAAAAGTCCTGACGGCAACTCGACTCGATCATTGAATCAGTCGAGGGCAAGACAGGCGACATACAATAGGGATCCCTGCAGCCTCTATAACCTCTGGTAGCTCTTTCGTGACATGATCTAGCATTCTGTAATGCTTTGCCCATTTGTATGCGGTGGCATTGAGGTAGAATCCTGCGCCTGTTGTGTCGTGGTTTGATCAGCATCTCAATCGCTCGACATGATCACCGGACTTGCCAACCCCGAAATCCCAGGAAGTATCTTCGTCGTCTAATCCAGCTCCGCGAGGGGACGTATCAGGAAAGAGGATAGCAATACCTTCTGTTGCTGCATCGCGCATGAATCCGCCCTTTTGCGCCCTGCAGTAGATTGTAAAGAAGAGTACAGTCAATATAGACGACCATTGACTTCTAGGGATTCAAAACGACTGAGCAAGACTCACCCGTTATCCTCAGTGCATGTCAAGCCAGCCAGGTAAACCAGGATGGGTACTTTGCCATTGGCTGCATTTGCGGGGAGGAAGATGTTGAATTGGGCATCTAGGTCACCAAGGACGAAGGACTAGCATCGAGCAGAATCAGGTACAGGTCAACTTTGGATCTGATTCAGGCCAGCCTGACCGGCTCACGTTGAACTTGTACTTTGTCAGTGTCCCCTCGTAATGCTTGCTCGAAGATACTTTCTCGAGTGTTTTTTCCATTCGAACCGGGTTTTGGATACTCTGATGAGGACTAGTAATAATACCACAGTCGATTGGCCACCTCTAGGATGGTTGATGGCGATAAGATATCATTTGCATCGAGAGCCTCTGCGTCAGTGACGGCCCGTTTCTCAGGCTCCCAGGCTCACATCCCCATCGTTGCATGCCCCGATCGACTTCAATTGTTTCTTCTCACTGTCTACTTGTGTTATGTAGTGGCGGAAAACTAGGCGGTTATATCCTAGTAATCCTATTGATTAACCGTGATAACGATAATAGTCCTAAGGTATATATAATGCTAGAATTAGAAGTGGGTAAGTAACTATAGCTCCAAGTATGTTACTGATGTGTCCGGATCGCCAGAAAAGAGGCTGCACTGACCAAGGATGCGCTGATGATCAACTCTGTTAGCACGAAGACGGAGAGATATCGAGGCTTGCCGCTGACTGCCAGTAGGCAGTTGCCATATTCACTTCTTGGTGCCTTTGGGAGGTATCCCTCCATCTGCAGAGTCAGATACGATGCATTCAGAATTGGCGCATTCACTGCTCTCAGAAGCAACAGGAGAACGCCGCCGTTTCTGCACCTCCAAATACGCCCCCACTCTTTCCTCCGAACAAGGGCGGGAGCTGGATTGCGAAGACGGGGATGAAGGCGACTGTAATATTTCCTCCACCCTCTTCCTTTCCTTGTCCGAAGCGGTGCGCCTTATCGCATCCGAGCCAACCGCCTCGTCGATTGGAGCCTCGTCGGTTCTCGCGAGCACTCCCATCGTTTTCTTCTTCCTCTCTTCCTTGCCTTCCCGGCCAACCCATCGTCCATCCACGACATATCCTTCCTCCTCTTCCACGCCTGCCAACAGATCTGCAACACTGCCATAGAACCTTCCCACGCTAAACCCCACGTCTTTGCCGCGAATGAAAGCATGCATATCTTTAAAACCTGATATTCGAGTCAGATATCGATGTTAGAATCGAACGGGCCACCAAGACTTGCCTGCAAGGCTGGTAAGATTGCCTGCAAGTCCACCAGTCCAACCTACCAGATCGAGGTGGTTCACGTTGCGCAGCGTACCAAGGTATGTGCCCCACTGTGCTGATTGTACGGATACCAAACCATCATTCGGTCCTTCTAGTGCTGCTATGATGGAGTGGGGATACCTACGAGACGTGAGAATTAATGTTAGTGTCTGTCAAAGGCAACGGCGGTGTAAGCTCACTTCCAAGTATCGATTAACCCAGGTTCATACTCTGCACCCCAACTGAAGTACCGTACACCTTCTACATTCGGTGTATTATCATTGAATTCCTTCATTGCTTCCCTGGTAAGGGATTCAAATGCTTTGCCATCGCCACCGCCATTCGGTAGAAGCTCCAGAAGAGCAAGTACCGCTGGAAGGTGAGCGGATGCAAGGGAGAGGAAATGGGAAGCAAAAGAAGAGCCACGATGGGGTGTAGCAATCGTGGTCAGGCTGAGGACACGAAAGGTGCGTTGAGTGAGATGTGTAATGAGATAACGACAATCGATGCCACCCTGATGCAGGCGTAAGATAACGAAATTTGGCGACGATAAAACATACCATGCTATGACCTATTAAATGCACATCCTGACCAGGATACGTTTCTGATATCTTCTGTTCAAGGACCCGTGCACGATCGACAGGCGAAGACGTTGCAGGAACACGGGTGATGAGGACCTCGCATCCAATTGCTTCAAGAACCTCCTTGATTCCACGCCAATGGGAAACCTGCAAGGGTGCTATAGCAGGCCCAATTGTGACAGAGTCAAAGCCCAGGAGGCCATGGCAAAAGACGAGAGGAGCAATCGGGGCGCGGACTAAGGGATAGAAGCGATTATTGAATGATAGTGGACAGGGATGACTTGGAGATGACGTACATTTCTTTCCAATATTGTCATCGAGCAAATCGGAATCATTTAGCACAGCTGTTGCACCCTCCCTGCCGGCATCAGGGACTGGCTGGAACCACCATCTGTGGGGCGATGGGGAAGGGGTGAATTGTGGGACGGCAGATGTGTGTATGAAGCGCAGAGTGTCGAGGGACGAACGTGGAGATGACACGGTAGGGAACGACAGTGAAGGGGAAAGAGTGAAAGTGACGGAGGAGCCAGAAGTGGTCGGGGGCGTTCCAGAAGGAGAGGCATATCTGAAACTGGATATTAAAGGCGGCGGTCTCGAAGGGGAATGGGAGCGATGGGAGGCGAGTCTAGCAGGGGGAGGTGGAGAGGGCAATATGCTGTCGGTGAGGGCCTCATGGAGTGCGTTCAGTATCGGCGAGGGGGGGCTGGAAGAGGACGGGGACGAGGACTGCGAGTGCGAATGACAAGGGAAGCGCAGCAGCGGTGCGGTGCGAGGTGGTGAAGAGGGGTGGTACAACTGGCGGGGAAGCGTGAGTGATCTCGAATGCCCAAGACCAACGTTGGCCTTTGTGTTATTCGATAGGGAAAACCCAGTGCGCATCGTCGAGTCTGACATCCAAGTACTCCAAGCTATAGGCTAGTGGCGGTGGTGCTCACTCGGACATGAACAAGTTCTCAAAGCAACACGTCTTCTCGCTGTATCGATCCTACATTCGCCAAGTCAGAGCACTTCCCCATTTTTATCTTCGGTGGGCACCTCGCCGCACTGCCGCTTATATCTAATCGCGCAACAGCCATTTCTTTACTATCAAGGGCTCAGATGACTTCCGTTCAGTACTCGAGACTAAATCGATCGACCTTTGCAGAGCAAAGCTAAAGAGGGTCTCAAAGGCGAGTGCCCTGGCAGCATTTACAAGCTCGTCCGCCTGATTTACGCATCTGTTTCAGGGCTTGAAACTGCTGCGAGCAGCTAATGGAGGAAAATCCATCGCCTTCGATCGCATGCTTGACATAGCCTATGGAAGGGTAGGGAGGTTGCGTTGGGAATTGATGGAGGTATGAATACTTGAACATTCCACTCAAGTCCTACAACGTCTCCCAGCCTCTACTTTCAGATACGAAGGCTCTGCTCACTCCCTCAACAAAAAACCAGATAGAGAAGGAGTGCTCGCCAGCTTACTCGCCAGAACTCGTTGCTCTCCTTACTTCGAGCATTTCCCGTACGACGAGGCCATTGCAAAAGCATCAGCTTGTTTCCCCCTCGTTGCCGGGCCGTGCAAAAACGGATCCTGAAGATAGAGTACTATTGGGACCCCCGAGCAGGCGTCGCGAACACAACTTTCGCTGGCGTTTCTTCAAAAATGAATGGAAGAAGGTGTACCCTCCTCTTGGAGTATCGCAGCAGCATCCTGCAAATCATACCAATCCGCACTCTCTCTCAAATCCATCCCTCAATTTTGGTTGCCAGAATGTCACCCTCTTCCAGGACTTGCTCGCGTTAGCGGGACTGCCTTCGAGGTCACCTGACCCCCCAAGCAAGGGAGGGGGCCAGCGAACCCAGCAATCGTTTGACGCAAATCCGTTTGATGGAAGTTTGCCAGTTCGATGGCTTCGACGACGATATCAAGCGCTTCTGGGCAGGATTCCCCTTCTGATAGCTCGACCCTTGCCACAAGACAATTCAAAATGTACCTATGACGTTCGCCTGGCGAACAACGCGATAACTACTTCCAGACCACATCCGTCGCGACTTCGTTTCGTGGATGCAGAAGACGTGTCATGGATAAGCGATATTAATCCCGTAGTACAATCAGACAGACGTCGCAAGTAATTCCAAATTACCTTTTTTCATTTCTTTTTATGGGTACGTGCACACTCAATTTCACCATACTTTCGGCGAGCCATTAGTATGATCAATTAGATATACGTCAAACATTTGATTCGGCACTCTCTAGTTCTAACCCATGAAGCTCGATGCTGTACATGCCGTAGTTGCGGTCTGCACCCTTAGATGCCGCAGCGTCACCGAGGCTCTGATCTACGCCGCACTGCAGGTTCAGGATAACCTTATACTCGTCAAAGGAAAACGTTCTTTTTGTGCGGATGCTCTCAAGTAGACCCTGCACAAGTTTCATGGGGTAAGAATTGGGCACGAAGAATAATTACATACTTGAGATCCCAGCAGAAAGAGTGCATAGTATTGCCTAGCTCTTTCAAATTGAGCTGACTGTTCTCCATCACCGATGGTCCGAATACTTTGCTGGAGTGCTCGGATGTTCCGATCGACTTTCTTCATGCCAAAGTTATTTGCAATACGTATTTGGCGAGCATTTGCAACTAGCAACTGTTCCACCAAGTCTTCCAGGCCGAAAAATATAAAGCTATATCCCCAAATGCTCAGAGGTAGCGGTTAGAATGTGAAGATTCAACAGACCTTTGTTCGTTCTTCAGCAATGTTATAGATGTGAATTCATCAAAATTGCTGAGTTCCGAATTCAGGTCCACAATGTACGGATCAGGCTCTCCTGCTTCATGATCAACTTGATAGTTTCCCTGAATTCAAAAGGTCAGTAGGTGCATTCATTACATACAGACACCTACATGGCGGAATGCTGCATCAATATAATAGATGGTCCTACAACGAACTTCTATCCTGATTGTATGTAGGATGATTTCGGCCAACTGTGTATATGTCTTCAACAATGCGCTAAAGCGCCTTGGATTTCGCGGAATTAGCCAAGCTATCTGGGCATCTAAGCAGGACCTACAATGCCATTTCATGAGATAGAGGCAAGCTGAGTTGGGCCTCCTTGGAAGTGTCATGTAGAAAAGAGAAAGATGGCGAAGACATGTCTGATGAGAGGGCCGGTAATGAAAATGCACCGACAGGGCAAGATTTCAAGACCTCCAGTTCCTGAGTGAACCAGGCCTGGGGATACACACGCATCAAACAAGAGTAAAGATTAAATGAACTGGACCACGTACGATACTGCGATAAAGGCTACATAGCGCAGAAATGTTGCGAACCGAGGGATTGAGGACACCTTTATCCACGGAACATTGAGTCAGGTACCCTATTTCTAAATGACTTTCCTGTCTGCATAACTGCTGCTTAATTACACGGTCCTGTAATAAAAGTAAATTTAGTCGGCATTGTGCTGCAGTCTGATATGAACTGACCTCTGCCACAAAAAGTTCGGATAGACAAGGGCTTAACTCAGATTTCTGTGCCCACTCGGCAGCAAGTGATGGTGACGAGTGTCCTTCAATTCCAGCTTTGGACACAAGAGCCTGAAAACGATGGCTACATCGCTGATAGAATTGGATGATAACCCCGACAATAAGCCTTGAATACTTTTCGCGGTGGAATGGTGTCGTGCGAAGCATTGCACACAGGGAATTGATCAAGGCCATGAGCTGTATCGTTGCCTTAAGGAAGTTTAATAAGGGAGAGGGTTCACAACGTCTATAACGCACCTTGAGAATGGGCCGGGGGCTGAAGCGCGTAGACGATATATCAGGCTGAAAGGCATCAGGAGCTGTGTGTGTTCAATTGCAAACCAGGCGTAGTCGTACTGAACGTACGCACCAGACACCGCATGATGGAACAGCAAAGATATCTTCTCCTCCAATTGTGGTAAGTATACTTTGAGCACGAAATCATCCAACACTTCGCTTGCTGATCGTGCACTCTCCAGACCATCAGGTAATGCGCTCGCGACTCTACCCAAAAAAGCGAGGGTCGGCTGGAACAAAACACTAACGTGAAATGCGTCTGGTTTGATCAACAAACGATGATGTTGTCCAGCACCAAGGACACGTTCATCAGATCCAAGGGACGATAATGCACTTTGCACCGCATTCTCCGAAGAACTTTGCGCAAGTCCCGGCATGGTATCTCGGAGAACCCGCATGAGTTCATCTTCGTGGGTCCGAAGGAATTTTCCCGTTGATTTAGTATCAGTATCTGCAAATCGAAAAATTCCCTGTAATCGATGATAGGCATGACCAGGAGTACTAAGAGCGGTATTAGACAAATACCTTGAGTCTGTCTCGTGTAAATCGGCCTTCTCGAAGTGCCTCGTTGATAGAAGTGATTGGATTCCGGCCCGTAACCGCGCTTCGTTCCTCGTCGGTTAGATAATCGTTGAGCAGAGTTCGAACCTAATATTCATTTTGTCAACACCGGCAACCCCTGACGCTCAATGCCAAAAGGACCTCGGCCTGTATCGGCAACCACACATCGGCAATGGGGAAAAGGGTTCCCAGCTTGGCACCGGAGGAATCCCTGAAATCTCGTCTCTAAGAGTGGATTACTGACATTTGAATCTAATCATGATCAAAGTAAGTCGCACTCACTGATCCAATACGGTTGGCAACTTCGAAGATTACACGAAGCCCTTGAGTTACGGCATCTAGTTTGGAGTAAATTGTCCAAAAAAGGTCCTTCAGGATCTCGTGATCGTAATGCTTCAACGTCGACTCCAGCGCAGCGAGGCGAAGACTAGACGCCGTTTTTGATGGACCTTTGTGGGTGAGAGTCGTGTGGATAGTGCTCGTTATAACAGATTCGTCCGAAGCAAAGATATATCCTCCATCCGATTTGGATCCAAGGGCAGTAGTTGTTAGAAGGATAGAACCTCTCTTCGACTCTTCTGCCCGTTCTTCAACTTCGTCGACGGTTGACTCGATTAATGAGAAGATCTCGCTTTGCAACCGTTGCATGACAGAATCAAGAGCACTCCCTAGTTTTCCTAGAACAGCAAGAGATTCCAGGAGTGTTTCGATGTAAGTGAACGAGTCGGCTTCAGGATTGATGTTGGAGGAGCCAAGGTGTAAAGAGTTCGAGGTAACCAATAAACCAAGATTTGAAGACGATGACGCTGATACTGATATTGACGCCGATAGCTCTTGGATACTGACACTACTACGAAAGTTAGCATCATCGAGGTCATAGGGAGCATCATTCGGTCGGCTCGCCAGATCGCTAAGGTAACGGGAGAGACGGGTGGCTTGAGTGTTCTGAAGAAATGATGTTAACGGGGCTCGGACAGAACTATTTGAGGTGTTCATTTGTGCTGATTGGCACTCGAACTCCACCTTCGGCACTTGACGCAATGATTCAGGGCTACAGATAACAATACAAGAAGACACGCACGTATTGACTGACCGGGTGTATACGCAGCCCATCGTGTGTCACACCAGAATGATTTGAGGTAAAGATGATTATGAAGCTCATCAACTAAGATGTCTCGGAGTGCCTGAAGGCGATAAGCCTCCTGACAAATTGGCACAATATTCTGCAGGACTCACAGTCTCCTGGCCGAGAAGATATGCCCGTAAGTCTGTAACGGCACCGATTTCATGCATGTCGGGTTTGTTTATCAGCTTGAGACTTCGTATCAGTAGGACTGAAGCCTGTATAAGCCGCTTTTCAGATATTAAGGCTTCGAGGGCATCCGGCACAGATTTCAAATGTTCGCTGGAATGTATTCATCACCCGCACGCAAGCGGAAAAGTTTGACGCACATCTGATCCAACAATTGCATCATTTCTTCCAAAGTTTGTCCCCTAGCCCACAGTTGAACGAGGTCTGCACGTTTGCTACCGAGGGATTCTTTGGTCTCTTGAAGAGCAACACGTGTTTCCTGGACTTGGGTTTGAGCCTGGCCAAGGTGGTTCAGCAGAGCGGCATGGTGTGGCAACGCATCAGCGAAAGCCTTGTAATGTTCTGTTCAGTTTTCTGAGTTGGCAGACACCAGGGCCAAGAGAGAGTACGACTGACGATCGACTGAGCCCTTTAGCGCTTGTGAAAGCATTTCCTTGGTTTTCCTGAAAGAATACATGCTTTTTCCGATAGAACTCTCATCAAGGAGCGAGAGGGCTAGGTCTACATTGTTGAACTAGGAGTGTCATGAGTTAAGATTCGGTCGTTAGCAGACACACTTACATCAGGATCAATGACAAACTCCCACTCATCTCTAATCTGGTCTAGGATAGCTAGAAAACACGGGTGACCAGGGTGTATCGGGACCGCAATGCATGAATGCTTTGAACTAACCGTCTATTTCGCCCGTTTTAGCCTTTGCGGTGGGTCTCCTGTAGTGAGGCATACGTTCTATTATTTGGGCCTGCCCCGTCCAAGGCTCAACTTATCGACCATGATTAGCAGGCCGGATTTTTTGAACTCCGCTTAAACTACAAAGCCTACAATGAAGATCATGGGCTACATACTTTGTCGGCTTGTCGGCATTAACCAGTCGGAGCGTGAAGAATAAGTCGCCGATCACTCACGTGACTTCATTGTTTGTCACGGCGTGCCCAGAACGCGTCGTACCGCGCACATTAATTGCTACATGCTGGCTGGCTGTAGGCGGTCGCAATGGCTGTTCCATTTGACCCAACATCCCTTTTCAGTCCTTCCAGACTCTCCTCTCTCTCTTCCCTAGAGTCCAGTACGCCTTCTCATCGCCCTCAGCCCATGCGGACGCGTCGAAAAGTTGTGTGTTACGTAGCTCCCCCGAGACTATCCCCATCCATCAAAGAGCTTTACCAGCCAACACCAGATTATCTTGGAGGTGATCCAGAATTTGTCCATAGTGATCTCGATGCAGTTGTTGGCGAGTATCCATTGGACAGCCGTGGTAAACCTTCACATTACTTTGTGCGTTTCAAAGACGGGCTCGCGCGTAGGGTCAGTCACGTAACCATCCTCCCTCCGTCATCTAAATTTTCTTCAGATCTCTTCGCATACATTCCTCGCTCAATACAGTGACCTCGTTAACGAATACCGTACGTTCTTGAAAACTGCCATCGGTCATGTTGTCTCATAGCCACCCAGAGCACAGAAAGGCACACGGTCTGTTGGGCCATTTTGATCCTGCTTCCGAAGGGGTCCACGAACACTCGCGGATGATTGCTAGGCTGACGGCTGACGCAGTCGTAACATCACAAACATCCTCCGAAAGCGACGTATCCCAGTTCTCCGACTCTCCTCTCACTGAGGAGGACGACGACATTAGTGATGGTGAAGACTACGGTGGCCAAGCCTCGTCTCGCAAATCTGCACGCCTTGCCGCAGGCGACAAGATGCTCGGGCAAAGCAAGCTTCCATTCAGCCCCAAGAAAATTCGCACTAATCGCATATGGCGAAAACGAACTGCTTTTGACTCTGAAGATGATTTGGGTGGCTACGGTCAAATAGATTCTAATGTAGAAATTCTTGCGCCTCCTAGGAGGTCGACACGCTCACGGAGGAACGCTTACGTGAACCTCGTCGATGATACAGAATCAGAAGGAGACAGTTATCACGACAGTCCTGGACATAGATCCAGCGTACGGGGCACTGGGAAAAAACATAAAAAGAAACGTCCTGCTATAACGCGCCCTGCCTATGGACACTTCCGTGACATTGGCGATCTTGATTTTGATTTCTTTGAGGACGAAGCAACCTCATCCCTTCGCGCACACAGAGATATCTGCGAGAAATGCCACAAGGGTCCTACCCATGAGGAGTTGAAGAGATTCAAAAAAGGCAGACGCCAGCCCAAAGTTGCCGAAGGCGAATCCGATGATGACGAAGACCACATTCAGAGTTTGGGAGGCTGGGTTCGATGGTTTGGATCCTTAAAGTTGTTTACTTTCATTTAATTGATAAAATTTTACAGCCTTAAGTGTCCCGTGGCTGCTCACTGGAAGTGTCTTGCAAAAACTCAAAGAGACGAGATTACGCGGGCTGCTTGTGCCCGTGATAAAGACCTACGTAGGACACAAGAGGAAGAAGCTAGCGAACCGTCGGCTAGCGGTTTACCAGACCGTAAAGAGCTTGACATCAACCAGACGACCGAGTTTATCTGTGGATCGTGTATGAAGGGCGGCATCTGCATGGGGTGTTCGGAAGTGGCTCTTAAGCCCGACCCATCACTTACAAACAAGCACCCTTCCGGCAGATCCTCCCTTGAACCTACGCAAAGTGATGTTCCTGACATTCAGATGGAGGATAGCACTTCACGTCTTGTGGACGATACTTCGTTGCAGCCTTCCCAGGAGCTCCTTTTCAGGTGCTTCGCCTGCAAACGGCTTGCTCATTATCGACATTTGCCCACCCCAGAAAATGCGACTTGGGCGGATGCAGATCTCGCCAGTCACTATCAAGAAGAAACTGGCTGGCGTTGCGCCGATTGCGCTTCATATGTTTATCCACTTGATAAAATCCTGGCGTGGCGACCCTACCCTCCGGGAGTCGTTGAACCCACTTTGGCAAGTCCACCCGATCCCAAGGGTTCCCTTCCTCGAGAATACTTGGTGAAATGGGCAGATCGCAGCTATCGACGGACTCAATGGGTTCCTCATTTGTGGTTGGTTTCGACCAGCTTCTCGAAACTGAGGCATTTCCTTGCCAAGGGTTCCAAAGTCCCGCTTCTAGATGAACCAATATCTGACAAGGCGGTTATGGACGTCGACGAGATCGATGACGTTAACAAGGAACCGATTGCTTTCGAACCAACTACAGACATTACGCTTGAGGTTGGCCCCCTAATACCAAAGGATGTCTTTCTCGGTCCTTTACCCGACGCTGAGCGGCGAATCCCTCCGGCTTGGAAAACTATTGACCGCGTTCTCGATGTGCGGTTCTGGAATCCCTTGTCGAGCGCGAATGGCAAGCGTAAGAAGAAGCGTGTCGTTCAGGCTGATGGGTTACATCTTGATCCTGATCAACAACTACAGCGTGCATATGCGGAGGGCGAACAGCCTGATGAGTCATTAATGGAAGACTTGGATGACTGGTCGTCCAGGACGGACCAAGATTTGTCGGTTGAGTGCATCGAGGAGGTCATATGGGTGTTCGTTAAGTGGGAAGATCTTGGGTATGATGAAGGTCAGTATCCCAAATTTGTTATATGTGGCGACCTCCCTCAATTCCTCGACAGCAACTTGGGATTCTCCACCTCGCCGCGGAGAATCAGGGCATGACGCCTATGAGCGCGCGTTTCAGCATTTCATCGATTCTCAAAACGTTCACGTTAAAAAGACGCGAAGAGAGATAAAGGAGACAGAAGATCGTCTTGAGAACGGTTACGGCCGCTTTGCTCTTAAACGAGACTTTGATGAACAACCTGATCTTGGACAAAGTAACCAGCTCAAACTAATGAAATTCCAGGTTTGTAGCCTTGCTTTATTCAAATGTTTTTCTCACGAGTCTACAGATTGACGGATACAACTGGCTTTGCGACAACTGGTGGAACCGACAGCCTTCCATATTAGCTGATGAAATGGGTTTGGTTCGTCATTTCTTCATAACTTCTTTCGGCTGTCTTGATTTTTTTTGTAGGGCAAAACTGTCCAGATCGTTACATTTCTCGGGACTGTAATCGAAAAATTCTCCGCGGCTCCTGCACTCGTTGTCGTCCCAAACTCCACAATTACTAACTGGGTTCGGGAATTTTCGCGCTGGGCTCCCAGACTTAGAGTGGTACCCTTTTTTGGCGAAGCTAAGTCGAGGGATGTGGTCATGCGATATGAGCTATTCCATAAAGCAAGGGGTGAACCGAAATACCACGTCCTCATTACTACATATGAGACCATCACGAACCCCAAGGATTTCACCGCCGTCTTCAAGAGTGTAGACCGTTGGGAGATCCTCGTGGTTGATGAGGGGCAGCGCCGTGAGTGTTTCTCTAAAAGCTTTGAGTTTTGATTTCACTTCTGTTTCCAGTGAAAAGCGATAGCAGTCAACTCTTCAAAAAATTGAATGAGCTTAAGCCAATCCACCGGATTATCATGACGGGGGTCAGTTCAATGTCATTCCACTGCGAATCTTTGTTTAACTTGTCTCCCAGACCCCGTTGAACAATAATATTCGTGAACTATTCAACCTGATGAATTTCCTTGACCGCGATAAATGGCAAGACCTTGAAGCACTAGAGAAGGAGTATGAAGAACTCAGTGAAGACCTAGTGCGCCAATTGCACGTAAGGCTAAAACCGTACTTCCTCCGCCGCATCAAGAGCGAAGTACTTCAACTCCCACCCAAGGTATGCACATTTCCCATTGAGTTTAGTCCGCTGAACACTGTTTGGTCAGAACGAGGTTATCGTGCCACTCTCGCTTACACCGTTGCAAAAGGAGATCTACCGGTCAATTCTCGGTAAGGTTTTGGAGCGGTTATATTGGCTAGACAATTAACTTTGCCTTAGGCCTGAATTTGGACATTCTCAAGCACCTCACTCAAGTATCGACCGTTGAGGCAGGTCGCGCAACAATTTCCAAGACAAATCTGAACAACATGCTAATGCAGTTACGAAAGTATGTAATCGCGGTGGTTTGGCATTGGGCATCCTCATGAATAGTATTAGGTGCATCCAACACCCATATCTGATATCCAATGACATTGAACCTCGTAACCTTGAGCCGCGCGAGACTCATGAGAAACTTATTGACGCTAGCGCGAAGCTTCGACTGTTGAAATCACTGTTACCAAAGCTTAAGGCAAGAGGACATCGTGTACTCTTATTCAGTCAAGTAAGTCTTGTTTGTTCATCTAATCCGCCCGTCTTAGATTGATCCCCTCAGTTCGTCATAACTCTTGACATCATCGAAGAATTCTTGAGAGGCGAGGACTACAAATATCTTAGACTCGTGCGACCATCAGCCTTTTGAGTCACCCTTATCTTACCTTTTTTAGGACGGTGAAGTGAAGCAAGCGACTCGACAGAAGGGCATGGACGAGTTCAATAAACCAGATTCGGAATATTTCATATACCTACTTACCACTCGTGCGGGTGGTGTTGGTATCAACCTCTACACGGCAGACACAGTGATCATACATGACCCGGATTTTAATCCACATCAGGTCAGGAAATATTTACCCGTTTTGAGCTGTCTGGTTCATAACTATGTATCTAGGACATTCAAGTATGAAGATATTTTGTGCCATTCCTCACGCTCTAATCATATATCCAGGCAATTGCTCGTTCGCATCGTTATGGGCAACAGAAGACATGCCTCGTATTCAAGCTCATGGTGAAAGACTCTGCTGAAGGTAAACATTGTTGTTTTGATATCTATCCCTGTCTGACGTCTCACAGAACAAATCATGCTGGTGGGAAAGAAAAAGTTGGTTCTAGATCACCTGATCGTACAGAAAATGGATGATGACGGGAACGGCGGCGATGACCTGAAATCGATTCTCACCTTCGGTGCCCGGGCACTCTTTGAGGAAGGGGATCAGGGTTCGAAAGACATAGTATGTGAGTACTATCTCGGCTCTCTTTGCGATCCTAGCTAAACCACCGCGCTTAGACACTGACCATGATCTTGATAGACTCATTGAGAAGACGGAGATTGAAGGGGACGAAAAGAACATTACCAACGAACCGGGTCTAAAGTTTGGCTTTGCCAAGGTATGGGCAGCGGAGAAGGATACCCTGGAGGATATTGGAGATACCGCTCCCGACGTTGACCAAGGAGATTCATGGGCCCAGGCGCTACAACGTATAGCTGCTAAGAAGGATGTAGCCAAAGAAAAGGAGGTGACAGGTCGTGGAGTTCGTCGAAAGGCTGCTGCCGCTTTTCCCCAGGTTGATTCGGAAGATCTGCATTGTGTTCAATGGCTGATTTTTATCTTATAGCAACAGCTCGACTTCCTAGAAGCTCTTGATGACACTCCTGCAAAGGGTAAAAGCAAAGGCGGAAAAAAAGGTCAATCAATGAAATCTGGGACATCGTCGGATTCCGATGTATACGATGGTTCCGCTCGTCATGGCACTGGTAATGACACCGATAGTACGACGGATTTGATGGATGCTGATCAAGAACCTCCATTGACCCCGCCTAATCCCCAACCTCGTAATCTACATGGTTCGTTTCCAACCATGCAACCACTTCCCCGCGACGATCCAAAATGCGGTCTTTGTGGATACAGCCATGGGCCTGGTGCCTGCAGTATGATGGGTAGTTCTTCAAACCTCATGGAATATCGAGAAATCCTACTGAGTCACAGTAATGATGAGCCATGGGAATACCGAGTGTGTATCTATTTTATATCTTGCGAATGTCACATTTAAAAACATGAACAGAAAGCTGCAATCGAAGCTATAGAGCAAACGTTGTACGCTCGGGGTCAAGGTCATCTATTGGCTGGGCAAGCTCTCAAACTGGTTTCCAAACCGGGATCCACCTCGACCTTTATGAAAGCCGGTGATTCAAGTAAACGCGGAAAGGGCGCCAAAAATCACCACCAGTCGACCTCACGGGAAATGTCCACGCATGGAATCCGCCTTCAGCCAGTCATGCACGAGAATAACCGGACGTCTATCCACCAAGATAGGGGACGCGATGTAGACGGACACTCTACCCATTCATCCTTGCCAGCAGTGCTGCCTCACAAACGCATGTCTTCGCCTAACGGAGTGCCTGGGAATTCGTCGAAAAAACAGAGACAGGATGGCCCTTCTGGTTGCCCAGTGTGCTCCGGACCCCATCACCCTCTTGACACCTGTCCAGCTCTTCAGCAAGACATCCAAAGGTCCGTTTGTAGTTGAACGAGATTGCTGTCTTTTCTAACTTGGACTGTAGTATTGCAAAACATATTTTGCGGCTCTCCGAAGACCCGTCACAAGAGCGGGTAACCAAGGAACTTCGACGTCTTCTAAAACAACGAAAGCGAGAGAGCGGGGAAGCAGGTCAATTTGGCCATGCTACGATGCAAACATTGTCCTAGTCTATTCAACTTCTCCCTTCCCCCCTGCACCGAGAAATTTTATGATAGACAATGCTGTAATCGTTATTACTAGCCTGTATATACGCATGACCCTCCCAAATGGACTTATTCGACCTAGGCTACGTCAAGGACGTACGTAAACGGATGGCTCCTCTCTGCGCGCAAACTGGTCTCTCACCACCACCCTACGAAACAGCTCTCGGTTCGAAGTAAAAGTTGTTGGGGAAGGTCCTCTGGGAAAAATAAATACTTCGACATATCAAAAGTTCAATTTTACTTGCAAGGCCAATGGTGCTTACGCCTCGTCTCCGAACGTTCAACATTGCAGATCCACCGTTGCCTATGGAAATGGAAACCGAATCTGGGCCAAACTCAAGCTCCCGCAAACGGCAGCGATCTATGACGTACGATGCAGCTGCGAAAGATTTGCCAGAGTTGCCCAAGCTTTCTGGACAGATTATGCTGGAAGTCTTCACTCACAAATCCCTCCGACTTGCATGCCACGCTCAATATCGTGACAACGAACGTCTATCAGTTCTTGGGTCCCACATATTGGAGATGATGACGACACAGCTGCTGTTCAACAGGAGACCGATGTTAACGAGGAGTGAGATTGAGGTGAGCGCAGCTCCCATGAATTCACAGTGTCATGAGACGATGTTCCAGGAAGGCACAGAGACAAAAACTATTATCAATGGACATTATCGACACATGGGCCAATTTTTATCGACTGCGGGATGAACTACGCTATGACCCATCGTTTCAATCAGCAGTAGGGGAGGCCGAGGTATGTGGTGCGTCTCCCAGATTCGGCGGGAACTGCGGTACTGAACTGGAATACAGCAAGGCCGCCTACTCTTTCTTGCTTATCTGGGTGCAGTCTTCTGTGAGCACGGATTGACAACTGTCCAACAATGGATTGGGGCGCTCCTCCGATTGTCAGTCAATCTGTTTCAAGGTGGAGCAAGGCTTGACCTTGTACCCGCGGACTTTGAGGAACAATCGGGCAAGCGACCCAAGGTTGAAGAGTTCTTGCAGGGATTTTCGACACAACCGTTACAACACGCACTCCCTAATTTGCCGACTGCCTATAAGCCCACGCACTACAATCCGTACTCCCAGACTGCTGGTTCTCTGCCTCCGCCTCCGCCTCCAGCCAGCATACCACCTCCAATACCACCACCTCCGTCAAAGGTAATGCCAGCTTTTGGGAACCCACTGGCACCAGCGCAGCCACATTCGGCGTTTTTGCCGCTATTCAACCAGACGGCGACACAGCGAGGGTTGAGTGTCGACTACCGTGCTACATTCTCCGGACCGCCGCACGCGGGAAAGTGGTCTGCGGCCTGTATCGGTGAGTAAAATAGGATTTTGTTACTGCCCGAAGGTCACTCAATCCGAGTTATCATAGTGAATGGCATAACAAAGGGCCAGGGGAGTGGACCGAGCAAGCAACTCGCGAAAGAGGAAGCAGCAAGGTTGGCATACTATGCGATGGGATGGGCGCCTCGTACGTCCAGTTCTTTTTGACTGTGTGCCATGGTATTCTAAAAGGATACAATACAGGAGGATGATATGGACTCGGTAGTACAAGCTATTGTTTTGTCGATAAAGGGGTTGTACTAAATAGGAAATCACACAATGCATTGTCCGTGGGAATTATGCTTATTCATCCAGAGAAGGTGAGGCAACGTGATGCCGAAGATACGACACCGACGCTTTGCAGTGTCTTGCTCACCTCGAGCTTTCTGTCGTCGTCGTCGTCGTCGCTCTCGCCGTCGCCGCCGTTCTACGCTCATCGTCATGCACGATGCGCATCCTGTTCCGTCCATGTCCATGTCGAACCTCGCCCTGTCCGAGCCCACGCACATCGACCTAACTGGGGATGACGATGTCTCTTCGCCACCGACACGCGCTCGCGTGGAGGCTAGGCCAGCGCAGACGTTCGCTTTCCAAGCTTCGTACCCGCACCTTGTTCCGTCACACGCGCCAAAACTGCCCCCCATGCTGGCCCACACCCCGGCCTATCGCCCCGCCTTTCCACTCCCGTCACTCCCCCGCCTGCATCAGCACCTCTCCTCACCGCAGAATGGCACTTCCTTTGTTCATCCATCCGTAACCCGAGCCACACCCACGCACTCGCCAAACAATGTCATTGATCTCACTCATTCCCCCTCTCCTCCGCCCTCTCCCCTTCTCCTCGGCGCTCCACTGCCAGAGGATCTCTCCCCCAGAACTCCCGTTTGTATTGGACAACTCACAGTCACCGCCTTGGTTCTCTATCCAGTCTCTTATCTTGAGCCGTATGACCCGACAAAGCCAGAAGTCGATTGGGCAAGCGTGCGTCTCCAGTACGAGCACAACCCTCACAAACAGCCAGGTACAACAGAAACTATCCATATCAAGGCTCCACACATTAGGTCCCCTACCGGTGAGGTTAGCCAGGGTGAGGCTTTCGGCGTGGTTGAGCAGAAAGTAGCGGCCCATCTTGGTCCGATGTTAGGAAAAGGTCTTATTCGATTAGACGCCAAAGTGCGCCGTGGCATGCCAAATGTGAGCATACCTTGCCCTTCGACCATGTTCGCTAGAACCTGCCTTTCTCATCCTACTGCAGATTCCCATGCTTCCATTACAGATGCTTGTTTACACTCCGAAGGGTAACATCACCGTTGTCGGAAATTACCTCCATCAGTGTGGACTCTTTCTCGATCACCCATCCCCTCCGTACGATGTTCAACGACTTGCCAGCTATCATTATTGTAATCCGCACAGCCCTCCCGGAGGATATCGTCAAGCATCGCCTCCCGTCCATCCTGGTTATTCCGGTCCAGGAGGCAGTAGCTCTCATTGGATTGCACCTGTAATATCGGGAAAGACGCTCGAAGTACAGCGCAATCAGGTGGAAGAGCTCTTCAAGAGTCTGAAAAGCGGGGATGAGCTTCCTGAAACTGAACCTGGTACCTCTCATTCATTGCGCTTGCCACCGCCTCACCCACTGACTCATTGCACTTTATGAAAAGCATACGAAGTTGGAACGCCTCTTTATCCCCATCAGAAGAAAGCGCTCACCTTCCTTCTTGAACGTGAACGAGAGAAACATTGTAGTGATGGCCGATACTCCTCTCTTTGGCAGACAAGGGTACACCCTCATTCTGGACAACAATCATGGCTCCACATCGTGACTCAAAAGGAACTCTTTCATGAACCTCAAGAAGCAAGAGGTGCCATTCTTGCTGATGATGTGCATTTACTGCTTGTGAACAATGATATTGCGTAATGACTGCATTTCACAGATGGGCCTTGGCAAGACGATCACGTGCGTGTCCCTCATGGCTGCTACCTGGGATGCCGCTCGTGCTTTCGCTGCTTCCCCATTGTCTCCACCTCCTGCTCCTCCGGATAGAAGCTTCGAAGATACGCTATCAGCCGCACATTTCGGTGGGAGCGTTTGGGGAATGCCCAACACATCTGACACTGGAAAGGGTAAACGCAAGGCAGCAAAAGCTCAAGACAAGGCAGAAGCTGCATATGGACGTGCATGCCGTATCAAGATCAAAAGTCGAGCAACTCTCATCATCTGCCCTCTCTCTACAGTGTCGAATTGGGAGGATCAGTTTCGCGAGCATTGGCGAGGAGAAGTCTCTGTAGTCGGAGGCGGTGGAATCAGCTGCTCTGCGGCCACCAACATGTCTGGGACTGTTACGCCACTCTCCCAGACAACGCTTTCCCAGAAAGAGCCCAATTCTGACATAAAACCACCTCGCCGTCCGGTTGGTCGTCCGTTGCGGGTATATGTATACCATGGGAATGCGCGTCGGCCAGACTCGGCTTTTCTGGCCGACTTTGATGCTGTTATCACAACCTATGCAACGTTGGCATCTGAATACTCGAAGCAAACCCGGAGTATTATTTCTCTTGAAGCTGATGATGATGAGGAAGGCGATAGTGATGGAGGGTTCCCTGGCGTCGAGATTGACGAACACGGAAATCAGGTCGTACGATTATCAAAACCGAAGCGAGCAGGAGTGAAACGGAAAAAGTCGTTCCCTAATGTTGCAGCAGAGGCCACTAGCGCTCTTCAAACTATACACTGGTTTAGAGTCGTACTCGATGAAGCGCAGTAAGTTTTTTCTTATTGGTGTTTGAGCGGATACAAACTCGCGATGATACAGCTCTATTAAGGAGACTGGAACTGTCGGCAGTCGTGCCTCATGCGACTTAATTGCTGATCGACGTCTCTGCCTGACGGGAACTCCTGTCCAGAACAAGCTTGACGACGTTTTCGCCCTGATCAAGTTCTTACGTCTAGAACCTTTCGATGACAAGAACATCTGGACGGAATTCATCGGAACTCCTGTCAAGTATGGGCAGTCGCTGGGCGTTGCCCGACTGCAAACCATCATGAAGTGTATTACTCTCCGCCGCACCAAAGAAACAAAAACCTCCGACGGACAGAGAATTCTCAATCTTCCACCTCGTCGAGACGAACTCCGCTATCTTAAATTTGATCTACACGAGCAAACGGTCTACGATCAGTTCTTCACGGAATCCAAAGCTGAGTTCAACGAGTTGTCGCACAAAAATGAGGTCATGAAGAATTATGTGGGGATCTTGCAGAAGATATTGCGCTTGCGGCAAATTTGTGATCATTTTGAGCTTGTCGAGGGCAAGGGACTCGGAGGCGTCCAGTCGGCAGAACCCAGTCGTTATGAGGACCTTGCAGCCGCAATTGAACGGGAGGGTCTCAACCCGTCTCGCGCCGCCGCAATTGTTGCGCTGTTGAGGGAGTCGGCGACAACGCAATGTGTAGAATGTGGCGAGGAACTATGCGTTTCCCCAGAGAGTCAACAAATCATTGAGGGTGGGTTGTGTTTGGACGACGGACCGTCAGCACCCAAGCGTGGCAGGAAGACAAAAGGAACCACCTCTCGCGCGTCAACGAGGACTAGTAGCCCGTCGACATCATCTCTCATCCTAACTCGTTGCCAGCATCTTTTCTGCCTTGCATGTTATCGGATGAGTGTATGTCCTGGATGGCCAGACATACCCCTGGACATTCGACGGTCATGCTCTGTTTGTCAGACCGCACTTTCCCCTCAGGACGCTATACAAGTACGGCCTGACTGTCAGCCGCAAGACTTTGCGTTGAAAAAGAAATCTGGCAAGCGGGAGAAGAAGCAAAAGGGAACGAGCCCAGAGAAATTCACTCCGTCTACCAAAGTCAAGGCTTTGCTTAGTGATCTCATTCAATTTTCCAAGGCGAACCCTTATTCTGTCAATTACGATCCTGACTCGATCGAGGTGCAGACGGTAGACAATCAAGGCAAGCGGGTTGACGATGGTATTATCAAGACTGTGGTATTGTAAGTGGAGGTTCCGTAGCCGAAAAGACACTGATTAAGTTGTGTCTAGTTCACAATGGACGTCCATGCTCGATAAGTATGGCTGTTCTTACCTCATTTTGATGAAGCATAGGCTCATAAATTACTGCAGGATCGAAGACGCCTTGGATGCTGCTGGAATTCGTTACGAACGTTTGGATGGCACCATGAAGCGTGATGACCGCACGAAAGCTATGGACGCACTCAAATGTGATCCGGCCTGCGAAATTCTTCTGGTCAGCTTGAAGGCTGGTGGAGTCGGATTGAATCTCACTGCTGCTCAACGAGTATACTTGATGGATCCGTACTGGTATGTTTTATTCTTGTGCTTTGGCTGGTGGCATGCTCAAATGCGCGACACAGGAACCCGGCCGTAGAGAACCAGGCTGTTGACCGCATCGTACGCCGCCACTTGCTATAAATATAGTATCCCCAAACTCATGTTCCATGCTTTAGCATCGTCTGGGACAAACGCGCCCCGTAACGACAGTCAAACTCATTATTGAAAACTCTATAGAGGATCGCCTGCTAGAAGTTCAACGGAAAAAGACTGAACTAGCCAACATGACTTTAGGTCAAAATTTTAGCAAGGCTGACATGCTGCAGCGCCGGATTGAGGAGTTGAATCAATTGTTCGGGTCATAAGTTATGTTGATTGATGCGTGTCCTCATTCTCCTTCATCTTGCCAAGTTCCTTAATTGCTGACACAGTACTGTAATCGTTACTCGTAGAGCGACTTCGTTGTAATGAAAATAGACGAATTATACGAGATTTCGCGCACTTTAGAACGCAAAGTGGGCTGCGTTTTTTCGTCGTCCCACCGCATAGACAAATATCTGGCTGACAAAAAGACCAAGCGTTATTCCGATGGCAACCCGAATCATGCGTATAGCCAGAGAGAAGCCCGACGAGTACTGTTCCGTCGAAGTGGGGTCGGTGTTGATGAGCCCTCCGCCCTGCGCAATGCCGGACTGTGCAAAAGACGGTGAGAGCGATCAACACAGGGCTATCCATCCACATACCGGTACAAGGAACAGAACAGCTGTAACCATCGAGGTAAAGGCTGTCCCGCGGACAACCCGCGAGTAAAAATTGCCAAGTAGACCAATGATCAAGGCACCAAGCGCGGACACGAGGTCGCCATCATCAGGCAAGAAGACGTTGCCCACCTTATTGGCGACAAACGCCGCACACGCAAAAACGATCATCACCAAGAGCTGCCAGCTCCAAAACTCTTGCATGTTGGCGAGTGACGAGGCAAGGGCGTAGGACGGGACGAGGATGGGCAATAGCCACCAGGGAAGAGGTTGTCGCCACCACGGCCAATCTGGTTCTCTATGACATCCTTGGGGTACCGTCGGACGTTGTAGTGCGTGGAGTGTGAAATCACGGTACCTCTCAACAAATAATTCTTATCAAGGGTTGCAGCCTTGGCGAATCCAAACACCGCCTCTCCAAGCGGAAAAGTGCCGTTTTCAGCCTGAAAGGAACCGTGTAGCACTCTGTAAGTCGGCGTCTGGCTCTTGTCGAGGGTTCGTCGCGCATGGGGATTGATCACGAGATAAATGTCGGAACCGATGGTCAATCCGAAACCCTAACGAGGCAGATTCTGTAGTCAGAAAACTGCATCCTTTGTTCACTTTGACACCGTACCAAGAAAAGAGTGTATATGATGGCGTAAACCATCCGGACGGAACCGCAGAGAACGTTGCGCGACGTCAACTCTAGAGCGCTAATGACTACGGGGCCAGTTGATGGAATCAACCGTATCAAGTCTGGAACACGCACGTATGGTGAAACCCGGCAGGATGAGAACGACGCCAGCGGCGGCAATAGCGTTGTAGCAGAACAGATCTCCAGGGATAGTGCTCAACGCTCGTGAGACAAAGGAGACGATGATTGCGATTGATATCCTGCGGGTCGCTAGATGAGGAATGGCTTGAACTAGTTGATCGACGACTCACTCGTAAACGTTGGCATACGTGGCACTCTTTGACGCTGTATTGAGACCCAAGTACTGAAGAACGGCGGCGCATAGCCCGGAGATCCACATATCGATGATGGAGCCGCCAAAGACCATGGCGGAGATCATGGACGCCGTGAAAAAGGCAAAGAGACAATGCAGCCAGATTGAATAGATGGGGCGGGCTTTCAGTATCAATTTAAGCTCCTTTGTTCCTTCTCCAACCGACATCTTGTCATGCAGCACCCTACGATAGACGAGATGGACTTCATGCAATGGGGTTAACGCAATGCGACCCTTGGCCTTGACAAAGTGAGTCTCGACCGAGGCCACATCTTCATCTCCGAATGTCACGATGAGGACATCTGGAATGTGCACAAAGGCGGCTTTAGCATCCAGTATTTTGGACGCCGTGTTCAACTGCGCGTCGATGCGGTGAGACGGCGAACCAAACGTCAGCAAGCACTTTGCCAATGTGAGCATAAACTTGCGGCGTTTGTCAATGCCTGGGTTTCATCTTGTCAATGTGACAAGTCGGAGCCCGAGGAAAGAACAAACTTTGGACATGTTCGACGATCCTCGTGGCCTGCTTCCGCTTCACGAGGTTGAGTCGCGGTTTGTTACCCCCTCGATAAAACCTCCGTCCCTCTTCCGCGGGATTTTGTAATCTCCTACCATGAAGTGCTGCGTGATCTCGAGGGCCATTATCCTCAGGGACGCCAAAGGCCCTTGGCCAGTTTGGTTGCCACTGTGCCGTCTTGGCCCCGTCGAACAACTGGTCGTCCAACGCCGGAAGATTTTTCGAGCGCAAAAAAGACAGAAACCGCTTTCTCATAGGACGCACATCGGGTTCACCAAGGTTACCAAGCGTCTGATTCGGATCCGCTCCTGGCGGTCGTCGTTTGGCTGAGCGAGCGGGTGGTGTGTCCGCAGGACTGTCGTAAGAAGGCGGGTACGCTGGAGCCTCGTGGTTGGATGGGACCCAAGGTAACTCGGCGGGACGCTTGGGGTATTTCGCTGATGAACTACTCATGATGGTTATCTTGTGAAAGATGCAGACTGGACTGCCAGCAATACATGGTACGCGGTTCCAAGTCCAAGCTTGAATCAGCCCGGTCCTTGAGACCTCATGCGGATGCACGACTACGACTCGATCTTGCATATGCGATTCAGTACCACTTGTCAAGGGGAAACGATGGTACACACAGCAGTACTTCTAGAGAGAAACATATAGCGGCTTTCAGGACGATCATAGGGTATACACAACCAGACAAGACAGTAATACAAGACACTGCCAATCACCATATTTGTGGGGCGGGAGGGAGATAATTTGCGGGAAGAAAAAATGCATTCATGCCTTGTTGCGAGAACGAACTACCTCCCAAGCTTTGGTCCGATATCCAGACAGGCAGCTGTTCATTGGAAGTCATTTCGAATCCCCTCCAGATGCTGTCCACATCAGTGGCACCGCCGGGCACCATCCCCATCTGCATTTGACGTGTCGCTTCGGAATTCGCGAACGACGGATCATATGTGGGCGAGAATGATTCGTGGTTCACTATGCCCAGCTGCTGCTGTTGCTGCTGCTCCACAACCATGGATGCGGTACGTTGAGGTTCACGTGGTATCCTCGGGGATTGTGAAGAAGATGCAGTTTTGCGTTTTTGCCCTCTCTTCAGCATGAGTTGGAGTGTAAAAGCGTAACGTTTTCCGGGTACTGATTTAAAAACGTCAGAAAAGTACGCCGGATGCAATTGAAGGCCTACTTTGAGACATTAGAGTTGCTAGACGCTCAACCTGTGATCGGATCTCTTGTACATCGCAATCGTTTGGGCTACATGCGGAAAAATATGGATATCAACACCTCGTGGGGACTGATGGTACTTACAAAAGGCGTGACAGTCTTAAAAGAAAAGAGGCAGAAAACGTGGCAGTGGCGTGCGTGTAGTGGACGGCTATTGAATAGTGAGATATCGAGAACATGTAAAGAAAAAAGAAAAGTCACCATATTTCATGCCTTCGCTATACGAAGGGGAATTGACAGTGAGATCCGCAATCTGGCTCGCGATTCGAATGGAGCGAATGGCAAGATCCCTCTGTGCTCTCGGCATCTTTTGGACATCTTCTGGTCCGTTGATACCTCGCAATGCTGTTGCATTGTGAAACAATTCGGCATGTAATTGTTGGATTTGCAGGCTTTGGCGGTAAAAGGCTGAAGACTGCACTCTGGTAACCGTATACCAACCCAAGGCGAGTAACTCACCTGCATCTTCATACTTTTGAGAAAAGGCCTGATCCCACGTCTTGTACCAGCTTTGAAATTCCAAATCGGCTTGTTGAAGGACTTCAAATGTAACGTCATCCACGGGACGATCAAAGGGCGACAGTTTGTTGTGAACACTCTCTCGGATTGCCATGAGCTCCACGGTGGACACAAGACGCATATCATCCTCGATTGCGAGAGGATGCTGTAAAAGGAGACGACATTGCCAGATACTCTCATCGTCCTTTAGAATTGCCGGACGGCCAGTACCGTAGGACAGCCTGAAATACTATTGTGAGAACACGACCGTGATAGATACGACTACTTACTGGTGCTCGAAAAGGTATAAACAGAACCACGTGCGGCAGGCGATGACTAGGGCGTGGTCTTCGGACCTATCGGAACTGGCAGACTTGTTCTGCATCCGCCGAAGCAACTTAGGCCATGCTTGATGTAATGCTGTCAAACCCATAAGACAGTGTCGGAAGAGCGTAGGAGAGGAAGCTGACAAAGTTCCATTGCCATGCGTACAGCATGGCCTCCACTGAGCCAGGCATTATCAGACCAGCCTGATACGAGAACTAAAAGGACATGTTACTACTGACAAACAATCGACACGATAATGTGCTCACTCATGGCTTGAATCGCTTCTACTCCGGTTACAAGGGAGAAGAGAGTGGCACGCGATTTATTCTGGACTGCCTCGAGACACCGACCGTACGATTCACTCGGAGTCCCTGTGAGTGGCTCGTGAAAAGGGCTCGAGGTAGAAAGAACGAACTGACCTCCTCCATCACGCACGCGAGCTCCGACCATACAGATGGCATCTACCGCAAACGGAGAACGATGGTGAAGGGCTTCATAGGTATCGATTTGGCAATCAAAAACGGGCAAAAACGTGGAGCAACCAGCATAGAATCTACCAAGATAGGTGAGTTGCAACGCCCAGTGGAGAAGAAGGGGTTTACATTCGGAACAACTCGCGAGCCTCTTGTTCGGATACGAGGTTTTGGGTGATGACTGTTTGGGATCGTGTTGAGCTTGACGACGATGCACCCGAGATGACTCACCATCGGGGAAAGCGACCCCACGGAGCATCTTGTGACGGACCTTTCTCCTTTTATTGGGCCGACTCTGTCGGTCAGGGGAAGGCGATCTGGTCCTGCTCTGGGGTTCGCTGCTGGCTTCACCGCTCTCCTTTAAGTAAATCATGACATGTTAAAAAGGAATGAAAGAGATGACTGTACGAACCTTTGCGGCTCTCTCGATGGCGACGTCTGCCAGGCCGCGCAAGACCTCCCAGGGCGCGACGAGACCAGAAGCGGGTAATTCACCATCATCTTCATCCTCGAGTTCTGAGGAATCGCCGCTAGTGAGACCTGTGGTGGGCGGCAATGTACGCTTTGTGGTGGGGAGTGCGGATATAGGGTAGTTTCTGTGAGAGCGCTGGGAATTGTCGATGGGACGAATAGCAGAACCCTGAGGAGGGCCTGCGGTGATTCCGCTGATAGAGGAAAAGGGGGGAAGGACGGCGCCTGGATGCGGGGGGAAGAAGGGCTGGGTGCCTGGGGGATGAGGGTATGAGGAAGGGAGGTGGGAAGAATGGAGATCTGTAACGCCAGGCTGGGAAGCGGAAGGACGCGCGTCTCGGGAGGGACCGGTGAGAATTGGGGGGATGGTAGGATGGTAGGCATTGGGGGTCGGAGGGCCGCGATGGATGTTGGGGTCGGAGAGATGGGCGCCATTTGGAGGTGCTGGGGCGGATGGGGAGGTGGTAGCGGGAATGGTGGGAGAGTGATACTGAGATTGTGAGAAGGAGGGGGAGCGATGAGGGAAAGATGCAGAGTTGCGGAGGTGGGCTGCGATTTCGAGAAGGGTGTTCTGGATTGTGGTCTGTGTGAGTCTGATGTCGGCCACATGGGTCTCGAGACTGCGGATGCGCCTGGGAGGGAGATTAGGGAGGGTAAGCGGAGGTGGAACGGACATACTCGAGCCCCGCTTCGCCGGTCAGGGTTGCCTCTCTGGAGGGTTTCTCAAAGAGACAGTCGAGGCCAGCGTGGCGACACCTGCGACAGGGTGGGTTATCGGCCCCCTCGCAGCGCATTTTTTGTTTGCGACAGGCATTCTGACGGAGAGGTGAGGGGGGACAAGAAATCCAAAAGGAAAGCATACACATGCGCCTGTGGGGTGTAAGTTCAGGTCGATGATAAGGAAATGTACGTACGGGGTACGCGATTGAGCGTCTTTGGCTGTGGTTTGACGTCTTGTTTCTGGCCCTGGTCCATGATGTGGGAGGGAGAGAGAGAGCAACAAAACAGCAGTCAATAAAAGCGGACGAGTGTCATGATGCATCGACGACATCATCACGTAAGCACATGCTGCTCTCTTTCGCCTCCCACTGGCTCGGGTGCGTCATCTCAAATTTTCATACTAGCAAAGCTCACATCACATCACACAGCGCCTGGTTCGCCTTTGTACTCCCCGCCTACGCTACTTACAAGGCACTCACTCACAACCCAGACCAGCTCACAACACTCGCAAGGTACTGGGTCGTCCTCGCGCTCTTCATCGCGCTCGAGCACTCGCTCGGCCTCGTCCTCGTCTGGTCAGTCTCTTCCATATCCTCTAACTTCTCCGCTAACCCCCACCAGGCTACCCTTTTACTGGGAACTCAGGACCATCTTTCTCTTATACATCTCCCTCCCCCAGACACAGGTATGTCCCGTCTCACGCCTTGTCACCCCCTCACAGTCCCTCAGGGCTCCACCTACGTCTATACCACTCTCGTGCACCCGTGGCTCTCAAAGAACGAGCAGGGCGTTGACAATGCCATCGTCGCTGCCCAGTCCAATGCCCTCGCCTTTTGCCGCACCCGCATCGCCGCCCTGATCGACCTCGTCACCAACGCTGCCCAATCCCCTGATACACAAAAGACGGTTCATTCCCGCGTCGACCAACTCAGGGACCTCTTGGCTGCCTACGCTCCCTCGGTCTTTGCCGCACTGGCCCCCAACGGCGCAGGCGACGCCAACGGCACTGCCAAAGACGTCCCCCAATCATACTGAGACACTATTTTAATCTCAAACATGTGTAGTCCGAGATTCGTCATAAAATAGATAAAGTGCCTATCCGTGCCTCTTGAACGCGCCCTCCACATCGCTCGTCGTATACTCCATCGTTACACCGCTATCTTCATAACACTGTGTTATCCTCCCTCGGAAGCTCTCCGTCATACGTTGTAGCTCCTCTTCGCATGCCTTCCACACACCCACCAACACCGTGCCCGCCGCGATCCCGCTGCTCTCTTCTCGCGTCGTCTTTTCCTCTGCTTCCGTAAAGTGCTTCTCCACCCGTCGGAAAAGTACATCAATGTGCTTCCGCACGTCCTTGCCGTCAAACTCCTTGAGCACCTTTTTCAACGTTGATTTATTATAATTGGCATTCTTTTGAACTTCGCTCGGTGCAGTCGTCTTGAGCAGCCTCTCCAGGCCCTCAAAGAATTCCTGTAAATCGTCAGCTCATGCACCCACAGTCGCGTGACATTGCATACAATCAACTTGGCGAATGGCCGCCTGAGCACGATCCTGACATACGCAGCCAAATTCTCGCTGTAGATCGTCTCGGCTTGCTTCAAAAATCCAACAACCGATCCTGTCACCAATCGCGAGATCTCCGCTACAAAATAGTGCATGTTTTCTGCGCACATCAATCATTCGCATCATCTTGGTTTCGGCGCACACTCACCAACAAGCAGCACGTGGTAGTTGAGCTGGCCCTTGTCATCCCCCTCTCCGTCCAACGTGGCCATCTGTTTCAGGCATTCAAACATGCTGTGTACGATCTTCTCATGCGCCAGGTCAACTTGTTCCCGGATCTCCAGTCCATCAGCGCCGATCAGCTGTTGCTCGACACGTCCCACATAGATTGGGAAATACTTGATAAATTGAGCAACCCCCTTCCGTTTTTTGCTCGTTAGTTTCGTCTCATCCACCATCTTGATTTGCTGGTTCTGTCCCACATGTCAGTTATCCTAATCCCATTTAGCAACATCACTTACAATGTGACGGTCAAATGCACCCTTTAGTCGAAGATGTTGCTTGTCTAGGATTTGTAGGAAAAACGTATTGCCACGCTCATCAGCATCTGTGAGAAAGCGCTCTAGACAGGCGATAACGCCAACCAATTGCCTGTCCCTTGACTTGAGCGTGGGTGTGTGCCATACAGAGACAGATACTCACAGCGCATCCTTGGCGATCGCGGTATCAATCCATTGTTTCAGCTCGGTAGGCAGAAAACCGAATATCAAGTCCATGGCACCGCGCACTAGCTTCGTAGTGGATTGACTGAGACCCGCGCTTCTCTCCGCCTGGCGTCGAAAGTAATTGTCCAGACCGGCGTAATCAGCAAAGGTTAGACGAGCATCGTTGATCTGGAGAAAGTCTGCAAGAAAATCGCTTTCCCGATAAACCTGGGGGGCGATCTGTTCCAAGATGTAACCAAGGGCCTGTGACCGAGTGTGAACATGCCCGTTTCTCACTAAATGAAAACACCAACATCAGCGGCTCCGTATTCTTCGCCTCCTTGTCCGCCTCGCTCCCGCTCCCGGTTTCGCCCTTCCCCTGGGCCACGCACAAGGGTACCCGCACGGCGAATAGCACCGCTTTTCGCGCTTGTGTTATTCAGCGCAAACCCTTTAAAAGGACGTTAACGGGCATGGAAAGACGTAACAGCATCTTACCTTGCTCAGCGTCTTCCTCGGGCGCCCTCTTCAGCAAACCAGAATAAATAGTGAACAAACCTTTCATCTGGCTATTGTGAAGGTCGCTAGCTGCAGAAAAGTACGCCTTGAAACAAAAATCAGTTTTGAAAGCTTTCACCCTCGATGACTTACAGCACAAAATTTGGAGTACATTGTTTCATCCATCTCTTTCAGATACAAAAGAAGTCCAGCGTATCTGCCAAGGTAGGACTCCATGCCTTGATGGTTATATACAATCGGTCGCCCGCGGCCTTTTGGTCGGGTAATTCCCCCGTTGTCGTCGAGAATGAGTTTGGACTTGAAACAGTATGAGGCGCCTGCGTTGCACAATGAACATGACTGACCTGAGCAACTATCATGATGGAGAGGTAATCAAATATGCGCTTGCAAAACTGCGCGTTATAAGTTCTATACTCGACCAGCCTTTCCATGGTGGCGGCCATTTCTAAGGACGGGAATTAGGTCGTGCGACTTGGGCAAAGAAAGTTCCAAACCTCTATCCTGGCTAGCCTGAAGTGCTTTATAGAGTTCCGTTGCCGCCTCTTCGAGGCGTTGTATTCCAGTTTGTTTTTCGAGAGACTCCTGGGTGAGGGTAATCAATGCTTCCTGACTAACTTGTACCGTTTGCTAAGTGTGCATAGTCAAAATGTGCGGGAGTGTGATCGTTGAGCCACATACAAGCAGATTTTCGAGTTCACTGAGGAGCATGCCTTGGTTCTGCATTTGTACTTGCAAACCGCGTCGTTGGGATTGAATGAAAGAAATATCATCTCCCACAGCCTATCAAACCGGTCAGAGCAACGGATGCGTCGTAGTCCGTTTGCCTACGTTTAACTGAATCTTGTACGAGGATATCAAGGTGTCCATGGCGTCGACCTCCCCAAGAGCCTCATCCAAGTACTTGACCACGAGGTTCACGCGATCATCAGATTCCAAGAAGGAATGTATGTTGGCCTATCGAAAGAGTCACTCGTCAAGCTAAAACAACAAAAAGTCAGACGACCGACCTTTTCCAGTGCCATGAGCTCATCGAGCAGACGCGCTTCCACGAGATCTGCGGCCCCCTTGACAGACTTTCGGCCAAATACATCATCACTTGCCCATTCATAACCTTCGAGCATTTCCTCTACACTGATCATCGTTGCATCTGCAGTTTCCTCCGCACCATCTGTATCCTCTTCAGAGCCCCAGTCACCTGCCACAAGCCGGTCAAGAGCGACTTGGTTTGATGGGTCAAAGAACGAGACGCGGTTATTGTGCTCTCGGCGCGTAGTCTCGGGAGGTTTTGAGGTCAAGGTACGTGACGACGGTTTGTGCATGAACGCGGGGGATTCGGTGTGTGATGAAGGGTATGCTTCGATCGACGGACTCGACGTACGAGGCAAGTCGAGGGATGACTTGGTAGGTGTGTGGGTTGGAAGGGCCGGACGTGGGGATGGAGCATGAGTGCGGGAGGGCACGAGACTGGATGGAATGGCCATCGCAGCACTCGCGGCAGAAGGGGGAGGTGTTGCGATGGATGGCCGACGGGCGACTCTTGGTCTGAGAGCACTGGGTAGGTTTGGGACGGGCGACTGGTGTGGGGTGACAATGGGGGACGGTGGGCGGAAACCCGAAGCACTGGAGACGACGGATTCCCTGGCAGAATGACCCCTCATGGAATCTGCAGGGGATGCGGAGCGTGAAGACGACCTGAGGATGTGAGAGCGGGCCTGTGCACTATCTGGGGGGACAGGCATGCGGCTCGGCAAGGCGAGGGGGGGTGTGGAAGGCACGGACGGCACGGACGGTTCATCGGGGGGTGGGAGGGCGTCTGCATCTATTGGAACGGACTGAGAGTGGATTCTGTGAGCGCTGGCAGTAACCTACTTGGTGTCCCGTCGACGCCGACGAGCTGGAGCTGCGCACCGACAAGAGAACGGAAGAGGTCGACGATTGCTCTGATAAACGCGGCCTGGTCGACGGCATTCTCAGTCTGCCACCTGTACGTCCTCCCAAGGGTGATGTTGAACGAGACGGACTGGGGGTGGCATGAGCGGGGGGAGAGGTTGGGAGGAGGAGACGCACGGTGAGGATGTGTATACCTCTGAGCTCATTGAGCTTCCAAGTCTTTCCGACTGAAAATGTGCCGTTGGTGTTGAGCTTTGACTTGTGTACGAAGCCCGAGTTGTCGGATGCGCCTGGGAGGTGTGAGCAGGGCCGGTGTGAGTGGGGGAGACATACGGGAGATGAGGATGTAGCGTGGCTTCTTTCCCTGTCCCTCGCCGGTGTCCTCCCATATCTTTACGTGGGCGACGTAGGACTCGAGCACGCCCTGGGCGGCGTTGCGCTTGTCGAACACGGAGGCGATGATGCGCTGCCTGGCGCGGTCGTTGTCCGCCATGGTGACCTAAACGGGTGGATATGCGCGTTTACACAATTACTACACCTCGTCGGCTTGTCCACAGGTGGATCAACACCAGGTATCTGCTTTATCGTCTTCCACATCTCTCCCAACTCATTCTTCCATGCTCTCCCTCCCAGCCCTTTCCTCGCTGTCTCCCGCCCTGTCGTCCCCAGCCAACTCCCATGTCCACGACGACAGCCTCACCGCCGATAGCCCCATATCCTCCTCATCCAGAGATGCCTCCGTAGACGTCATGGATGTCGACGACAACCTCGGCTCATCTCGCGAATCGCTCCTCCTCAACGACCCTCTCCCAACCCGGTCACTCAGAAGCCGTGCTCCTCCCTCTCACATGTCTCTCAGGTTCAGGCCAAGTCCAATATCTCTCTCCTCCCGATCAAAACCCCATCTCCGTGGTGCTTCCGAAGACAATCTCAGGAAGAGGACCCAGAAGCACACCGGACCCCATCCTGCACCAAAGCTTCACTCCGAACGTGACACCAGAGTCCGCGAGCTAAAGACTCGCGCCCTCGCAATCCCCTCCACGGGCAAGACACCCGCGACAGTCCGCCAGCGCATGGTCATGCAAATGGTTTACGACGAGATCTCCCCCTATCCTGACGAAGCCTGGGTCGCCCAGCTCGGCATCATCATACAGAGGTATGTGTCTCCCCATTCCCCCTCCAATCAACCTCTCACCGCCGTACAAGAGAGTACCATCAAGTCAAGAACTGGTTTTCCAATCAGCGCCAGAAAGATGCTCGAGACTCACGCCAAAGCCCACAGCCTTCTGCCTCTTCTAATCTCGAATCCTCCCTGTGCAAGATAACGTGCGATGGCCGGGATATGAGAATCCGAACATCTGCTCTTGACGTGTGCATGGCCGATGAATGGTCTGATGCCTTCTTTGATGAAGTGGTTATGATTCACAACTTCCGTCTCTTGGCAAAGCATAGTAAGGACGAGGCAAGAGCCGCCCTTCCTGGGCCTGATTCTCCACCTGGCACAACGGACCTTCCACATACACAATCTCGCTTTTCATGACATCCACTCATCCCCTGTATGCATACACAACCATGCTCATTTTCCTGTACATTCTAATCATCACTGGCCGTATGTGTATCACTTATAATATCATCGTAATACTCATCATTGCTGTAAATCTCAATGCAGTCGCATTACATACATCACATTGCTTCATTAACGGGCAGGGACTCGTACTGAGATAATGAATCCCCTTCTTGATGCCCCCACCATCTCCAGTAGCTCCCATTCCGTGTGCCACCATTCGCGGTCCTCCGTACTTGTCCAGCCCGCAGAACCTGGTATCGCTTACCCCTCCACGTAACTTCATCTCCGCACACGGCCAAGAACCATATAGGGAGTGCCAAGACCTCTCTGATGCACCACGCGCCAATAAACCTCCACCGTTTGTGGGCAGGCAGCGGATACCCAGCCAACGACTCGTACACGTCCAAGTCAACCCAAAGCCATGCAGCATGATGGATAGGCAAAAAGATCCACGGCGACACCCCGAAAATATACTTGACACTCGCAGCGGCTATAGCGCTTGCCACTAGATTCTCTGTAAATGGTTCGAGAAGCGTAGCCGCGATGACCATGTGTTTACGAACGCGTATCCATCGAACGCGGCGCCAGACGTAATCTGCCAACGTCATTTTGCCTATTGCGTTGTGGGCAACGTCGCAAGAAAGGTCATGTCGGCAATCCAGTTCGTGCCAGAGGGAACTGGCAATCATGTTGTCCTCGGCCAAGAAGGATCCGAATGCGGCAAGCCCGTAGTCGCCCTCTCTTGGATTGGTTTCCTTGTGTGGCTTCAACGATCCATTGACACGCTCCAAGTCGGAACGACGATACAGGTTTGATTTGCCGACTACACAGGACTCGATTGCCACAGTATTAATCGCGAGGTACATCTTTGCGTGGTTGGTGTTCAAAAACGCTGCTTCCACTTGTGCACCGAGGTATCCTTCGTGTTCGGTTGCAAAGGGGACATGGTGGACCAGAGCTACGCGCTTTTTGCAAGGATCTTGCGACTCAGATACCTCGTTGAGGATATCTACTGAGCGTGCAAGCGTTCCTGGCGCGACTGAGACGTTGGAGTCGATAACCCAGAGGATATCGTGGGTGGCCAGTCGGTAGGACTTGATGAGATTGTTGACTTTTGGATTGACGCCGACAACTTCCTCGCCTGCAAACGGAGAGCATAAGTGGGTGAAGATGCGGGGTATGACATGCGCACCAATGACAATCTTAGCATTTACTTGGGGGTATTGCTGCATCAGCTCGCTGACCACCGTCAGCGCCTGGTCATCTTCATCCGCAACAGAGAGCAAAATCTCGAAATTAGGGTATTCTTGAAGGAATGTAGACTGCAAGTTCTCGAAGAGGTTGGTGTCCAGGCCTTTAAGAGGTCGTAAGATTGAGACACCTGGTGCATTGGGGGACGTTGCAAGGGGCGAACGGGGACGAAGACGATATCGTGCACGCCTACCGAAACGTAGTCAACATCGACCTGTTTGTTTCTCAAAGTGTGGCTCACCCCGTGCGGCATCCCAGTAGACTGATGGACCACAGAACGACATACCAGCCAAGACTGACGACGGAGAGGGCGCCATAGAGCGTTGCCTGCGACATGTTTGTACAACTTCGTTTCAAGTCGAGCCGCAAATTTATACGTAACTAAACAAGCTCGTCAAGAGAAAAGAGCTTTACAGTGTTGCCATACACCGTTTCCGCTACCCTTTCAAATGGTATCGTATCGTTCAGCCTGTGCACAACCCATGCGACTCCTCCAATTGCACTTGGCTCATTCCGACCCTTGACTGCCTTTCCTGCGACAAAGGATTCTGGCCGAACTGCTGTAGGAAAGTACCTGCCACGCAGAGAAGCGGGCAAGGCGTCCAGGTGTTCAACTTTCGAAGCATGTGTACTTCTCATGGAGCACCATGGCGCATCTATTAGAATCCGTTTCAGTATTTGCACAGTCAAACACTACTCCTTGCCTCACCAGTTTCAAAAAGGAGTCTATCTAGGGCGATAGTCTTCAATGTCTCCAAGTTTTCTTTGCTCTTCATGGAACACCCATTAACTCCAATGTAAAATCCCATGCTAATCTTTTCCTCTCGAATATGATGATCGAATTTCCTGGGTACGCAAAGGGCACTCACCAGCTCGGCAGCCTCTTCGCTGCTTCCAGTGAAGCTGTGCACAACACCACCTTTCGCACCAACACCCTTGCCTCCATCCTCGCCGAACCCCTCCTCTTTCAGAATCCTGACCAGGTCCACATGGGCAGCCCTAGAATGGAGGAATAGGGGAAGGTGATACTTCTTGGCTAACACGAGCTGTGCACCTGCAAACTAGATATCTCGGGTAATCCACTATACCGCAGTTTATACTCACGAAAATGCCTTTGCTGCTCTTCCTTGGATGCGAAATGTGTTCGGTCATAGTCTGCAGCAATCAGTCCCGCGTGACCCTTGGATGAATGCGGAATGCCAACCTAAACCACACTCCCCGATGGCAACTACTCTCCCGTTCGGCCGCAAATTGTCGCCAACGAGTTTGTCCAATGCGCGTAAATAGGCATCTGGACCCTCGGGATGTTGATCGAATTCCTTTGAACGGGTTGGATGGCATCCAACGGTCGCATAAAGTCCTATTCGCAAGAAGAACGTGATGTTAAAGGGGACTGACAGAGTACCAACCCTTTTGGTGGGCAATGTTCAGCGCGAGCTCGGAGTCGTGCAAGCTCCCCCCCGTAATGATCATCGATTTGACGCCAGCAAGGTGCGATCGTCCTAGTACCGAGTCCAGATCATCTGCAGATAACGGTATCGGCATTGTTACTGTCCAAGATTCGATGAACATGCCTTGATGCTTTCCCTTGCCGTGATAAACGCCCCGAAAGGTGGGATCGGTGAGATTTACTAGCAGCGAGATCGGTAGGTCGTAGTGTTACTCAAATTCATTGATACCTCCAATGTCTGTGATACGTGAGCGGATTGACTGCCAAAGATTGACCAGATACCTATGAAGTGAACATCTTGGCTGATTGACATGATAGTGATTGAGTAAAATACAAAGGCTGGCAGCCGCATGGTTGTTGTTTGTTTGCTCGTCGCCACTTCACTCTCACCACCGTCGCCCTACTTACAGAACTCGTCCGTCCTTATATTGTCTCTCGTTTACTTGTCTTGAAGCCGTATTACCGGCCTTCAATCTACAATGGCTGCTAATTATTCCACCGTCAACCGGAATACACCCTACGGTTCTGGTGACCCTTACTACAATGCATCCACTGGTTACATCGCTCCATCCCAACCACCCAAGAAAAACGTTAGCAACTGGATCAAGTTTGGTGTGCCCATTGCCATTCTTGTAATTGTTGGAGCCGTACTTGGTGGCGTCCTCGGCTCTCGTAGCAGCAAGACCTCTTCGGCCAGCAGTGCTGCTACCTCCGCCATCCAGGCCAAGAATGCCATTGGCATATATCCAACAGGCACTGATGGCCTTTATATGCTCCCGCTCTATCCTTCTACTGTTTGTATTTCTCTCTTTTTTTGTTCCTATCAGTACTAAGCCAGCATATTCTAAATAGACCAATTCCGCGGCTTTCTCTACCCCTACATTCATTTCCTCCTCGGGTGCTAATCATTCTTGGCCGAAAGATCCCTTCCAACCTGCCAACCCGAGCCCGACTCAAGTGCGGTCCGATCGCCCTCGTCTCATCGCACCTTCGTACAAATGGCAGGTTCTCCCCGAGTTGATTGCAAATGATGCATACCTCTCTTCCTGGAACACAAGTATTTTTCAAAATGCTTCACAATATCTGAGCAACTCTCCTGTTCCATATGTCATGGACGGCGGCAATGGTATTTTGGATCCTTGCCGACAGATCAAGCAACACATCAAGGCATTCTCATACGTTTATCGAATGACCAATGATACAAAGTGGCTTGATGCAGTTTGGACCGAGCTCCAAGTTTGTTTCGTTCAATATTCAATTTTTATCATCTCATCTTTACTTTTAGAATACTGCTGGTAATTTGACAGGTGGTTGGGGGCCGGATAATAGCACCAGGTGGAATCCCACCCATTTCCTCGACACCGCAGAATTAACAGCAGCATACGCCGTTGCATACGATTGGCTACATGACCAGTGGTCCCCTGACCAGCTCGAAAGCATCCGCTTCACCATGATTGAATACGGTCTTAGCAACGGTGTCATTGCGTACAGCAGTAACGATCCGGAATATTATGGCTGGTGGTCAAATAACACAACGGGTAACTGGAACTGTGTTTGTAACGCCGGGCTTACCTTGGGCTCGCTGGCCATCCTTGGGGACGACACCACTGGCACTGCTGAACAGCTCCTTGGCATGACAGTCCAAAACGCCCTCGCGAACTGTGCTCGCTCATCTAGCAGTGATGGTACTTGGTCGGAGACCAACGACTATTGGTATTTCGGTTCAACAGGACTTGCTGAAATGGCGTCCTCGCTCCTAACTGCCACTGGCTCCCTATACAACCTTCTTGACGTAAATCCTGGCATGAAGCTTTCGGGACTCTTCCACATGTCTGCCCTCGGCCCGGGTTCTTTGTTCAACTGGGGCGATACTGGACCAAACAAGTTCAGTGCCACCGCTAATGCCATGCTCTTCTTTGGTCAGCAATTCAACATGCCACAATATCAGCTCTTCCAGCGGGATCAGCCGGATGCTTCAGAACCGTGGAGTATGTTCTGGTACGAAACGTCGGTTTTTGGGGCATTTTGGGATGGTCTCGCATTGGACCATTTCTTCGACAATAGCACGGATCAGTGGGGTTCAATGCGCTCTTCCTGGACGGATGAGAATGCCTTATTTGTCGCAATCAAGGCCGGTTCGCTTCAGGGCCATGAAACCCACAATGACCTGGATTGCGGTGATTTCGTACTGGATGCTTTGGGATGTCGCTGGTTTGGGGAACTAGGCAACGAGAATTATCTTTCTGCCGGCTACTTCAGCAATGACGAGCAAGATAGCCAGAGGTGGCTATACTATCGCAAACGGACGGAGGGCCAAAACGTGATCCTTGTCGGGGAGGCCAACCAAGACGTGTCGGCTGCGCCGAGCGTGAACTTTGATTCCAGTGGGACTGTGCAGGGCTCCAGCACTGTGTTCAATGTACCTAGCGGTTCGGCTGCGTACTTCACAGCCAACTTGACCAGTGCATATTTCAATGTGTATGTCCGTTTCCACTTTTAATCAACGCAGATGCTCACAACTTGTGCATAGGACGTCTTATTCACGCGGAATTCGTCCGATAAATCTCCGCCAGCAGGTGCTCCTTCAAGACGAGATAGCCGCATCAGCATCCGTCATGTGGCGAGCACACACGAATGGCACTATTGCACTTAGTAACAACAACCAAAGGGCTACATTGACCATTGGATCGGCCACGACGGTGGTTGATATCTTGAATGCACCATCTGGTGCCTCATTCTCTACTATGGATGCAGTGCGCTTTTCCACTGACCCTGCCACCCCTTCTGGGTGGCCTGATTCGCCTAACACGGGTGTGAAGGTCCTTGTAATTAGTCTGCCTGAAGGCAGCTATACACTGGAAGTCTTGGTCACTCCCCAGTGGCCGGGTGTGTCGAGTTCGTCATACGTACAACCAACCAGCGTTCCGCTGAACCAGTGGTCACTGACCAGCCACCCCTAGCTTAGTTTTTAATTTTTAGACATTCCAGTAGCGCGGACGTTTTTCTTGTTACTTTACTTTGGCTTTGATAGCTAGAACTTGCGTTGTAATGGAATAAGAAATGAAGCGGTTGCCTAAAATAGGTGGCCGGTGGCGGTTGACATGGCCACCAAGTCAGCTTGTCCTTTGTCTGTCACTGGTGCCGTTTCAACAGTCGCTCCTTAACGTTAGCCACGCTCCTTCAACTCAACAAGGCCCAAGTTTTCGCCGTCGTTTCAACCCGTGCGGCCTCTCCAGTACCCACCACCTTTGCTTGGCTTACAATCAATCAAAATAACCGTTGCCAGATGGCAAAATTCAATCTTTCTCTCCTTTCTCTCACCCTTGTCTTGGCCCTCGCTGTCTCTTCCAACGCCGATGCCTTTGGCCCCCACCGCCGTGACCATGCCAATCTAGGCCGTCTGGTGAAGAAACGATCACCCGCCGATGAGCCTACTCAGTCCCCAGGTTCCTCGGCGGTAGCTCAAACGACCCCCGGGGGTTCGACCTCAGTCCAAGCGACTTCTGATCATGCGTCTGCTTCTGCGTCACCGGTGAGCCTCACTATTTAATACCCGCGATATTCAGATTGCTGACGAGAGAGGTTCTGGTAGAGCCCTTCCACATCTAATGGAGGTTTATTGGGCAGTGTGCTCAGTGATGTTTTGCCCACCGGGTCGAGTGCCACCTCTGCCGTGTCAACTATGTCCGCCACCTCAGACCATCCCTCCAACACCCAGACATCAGCCCAAGCCAGCCAGGCGGCCACAGAGGGCCCAACGCCGTCTGGAACTCAGTCCATTTTGTACTTGACTATGAGCCATACGCCAACACCCACGCAAACAAGCTCAAGCTCAGGCGACTCCTCTTCTAGCATGTCACATGCGGCGATGACGGTTATCATTGTCATCGCTGCTTCTGTCGGTGCCGCGGTCATCGTGTGGACCATCATTCGCAAGTGGAAGTTCAGACCCTCGTCTGACTTTGAAGGCCGCATGCAGCCCATCGACTGGCAGCCCGGCGGCAACGATGAGGACGCTGGTCTCCCAGGCCAGCACTCCCTGTCCCGCGCATCCTCGTTCCACTCGGGTTCCGCCTCTGGTCATGCTGACGATCAGATGCGAGGACCCGTTGGAGGATATGGGGCTTCGCAGCAGCTCAATCCTTTACCCGACCACGACTTTACTGCAGGGCCGGCACATTTTGCCCCGGTTGGCGGGTATGCAGACCTTGCTCGTGGTCCCAGTCCGCAACCGATTATGCAAGAATCCTTTAGTCACGCGCCCAGCATGAACAGACCCGTCCAGTATGATCAGTATGGTGTCCCTCTTCACCATGGTTACAATGGATACTGAGAGTGTCGTTTGTTGGCACCGCTTGTCGAGTGGGTCCTGCTTGCATTGGACATACACCTTTTTGAATTTCATCTGCTTGCTGGACGACGCAATTCATTTTTTCACATCTTTTTGTCAACGTACTGCCTAATCCATGCAGCGTTCATACCCACAGTACTTATTCCCAGACTTGGCCGCTTGTTTGCATATAAATTCCCATGTGCACATACAGATATTGTTAGGTTTCTTTGATAGGCACTCATCGTTGTGCAGCGTCATTCGCAGTGGCATTGCCATATAGATGTGTATCAATCATTGTATCCATCCTTTGACCCACCAATGGTAAACAACAGTTGCTAGAGGTACAAGAATAACGGTGATCGCAACAATCCACCCAATCGCTTTCACGTTCCAAAAGCTACCCTCTCCCGGAGAGGTCAGCGTCCTGGAATGCGCGCCTGCATCATCAAGGTTGGTGCTGGCAAACAGGCTTTCGAGGCCCGTGGGACGTTCTGGGGGGAAAAATCGCTGGGGACGCAGCCAGGCTCCGTCGTCGTCTGCTTTCTTGACTTTGACAGGAGACGCGTTGGTCGGAGTCCAATCCATCGCGTCTTCATCAAGAGTCTCGTCCATTTTCATTGGAGATGTCTGGGGAGCAGGTGGCGCCAAAGAGGGATGACCAAACATTGGGGAGATGAGCGGTTTCGAGGACAATGTAAGGGAAGCGAGAAGATCGGGTTCGTTGTTGACTGGGACTGTGGGCATGGGAGAGGCACGTGCACTATGTGCTGACAATTCGGGTGTCCCGCGCACGGAGGATATTGGAGAGGTCGCAACAAGGCGGATTGTCGGAGGTCGTTGTAGATGCAGGATGGTGAACGACGACGAGAGTACCTGTTTTTGTTCGTGTTGATAGATCAAGGACCAGTGGAAGGGTAACGTACCAATAATTCAATGACGAGTGATAGTGAACAATATGCGCCAACACGATACGAGGATGGGTAGGCAGCGATCTGAAGATAGTCCCAAGATGAAGATTGCGATGACAGAAAGAGGAGAATGGACGTAGTGAGTCTAGAGAACCAGGAAAGAAGTTGAAGGATCTTGTGTGATGTGAGACGCTTAGCTTGTGTGAATTATGATACGGAACCTACGATATAGTGAAGCTTTCCTCTAATGCGGACGTCGCGCCCCTGCACCCTTGCTCTCTGAAAGCGGTAGTATGTTGGGTCCCAGGCTGTATAAAAGAGAGAGAAAAGGCTCAAAGCAGGGAGCATAGGAATGGTTCTGGCAAGCGAATGCGGAAAATCGTAGCCTCGAATCGCTAGCAGGAAAGGTCAACCGCGTTCCACGCGTAGAGCGATTGCACTTACCTGCTGCATGAGCAAGTACAACGCACAGAAGGGTGATGGCCCACAGAGCACCCCTTACTCGCCAGATCGCAAGGAGCCTTTCGCGGTCCTTTCCGGTGCCAGGTACTAGGCGTTGCCTCTCTTTTCCTTTGCTTTCTCTCAGCCAGCCTCCAAGAGCTTTTGTCCGAGCCATCTGATTCCTCTGCTCTATCTGGTCTTCGACTGCTGGTAGGCAATTCGCGCAGACTGGAGGATATCGCGTGTGCAACGAATCGCGATACGCAGGAAGCTGCTCTAGGTGCTGAGCGTAATCGGGATGCTATGAGAGAATAGTCAATGTCGGGTAGTAGCAGTGAACTTTTGGGGAACTTGCTTGTGGAGGTGGCAAATAGTTTGAGAGAAGGTTGACCAGGAGCATTTGGTTTGTTTGACACGTGTGACAGAAGGGAGGTCTGGCGTACGTGGACGGGAGCCTATCCTTGTTCGGGGATGCTAAGGAAGGAAATGAGGAGCAGCAGAGATGAGATTGCGAGGAGACGAACCACGCATGGCAAAGGAGGCAGTATTGAGATTCTCGTCGTGCATGGCTGGTTCATCGGACAAGATTTCACCGTTGGCGTCATATCTGTTCCAGCAGGCGCAATGGGGGCAGCGAAAGGAGCGGGCATCGACGGGGGCGGGACTCGGCGCTGAGAGACAGTAAAAGCACGTTGGACTGGTGTTCCGGCGCAGAAACGCCATTGGAGTCGACCGCAAGATGCGCTTGTTTATGCCACAACATGTCTCTTGTTCCGTCGCCATCAAGTGGTCGCGGAGAAATCATACTACAACCAGCATACTTTACATCCTCAGCATTTGTTGATACTGCCCGTACAGACGTTGACCGCCTGGTCCGGGACTACTCACGACAGTACGCTCGGACCGCACCATTCACTCTCTTCAAGGACATGTGGCAGGGGCAGGGCTGGACTTGGATCCAGTTCAAAGTGTTAGATACGCGTTCACGTGCAGCCTTTCTCAAAGTCATGATGCGACTTTTCCTGGGTGAGTGTGCCCCTCGTATCCCTGCATCGGGCATTAGACGCACTCAGAACGCATCGGTGCTGGGGAGCCACCGCTGGGTCGAGCTGCAGCACTGTTTGGGCTGTATACGATGTACCACACGCAGCCATCTACGTCGGCGCCGTCGCTGTATTCCGCCGGGCAAATAGAGCTCACTTGCGGTATGGACGCCTCTCCGGCCACTTCGCGTGCACCTCATGTGTTGTACCAGATCTCTACCAAGAAATATTGGCGCTCCCCGACGAGCTAGAGGGGGAACACCTGCTTCCTGTTCGACCGCATGTCATCTATGTACTGTCTAACCTACTGCAGGCTCAAGTGTTCCACGTTCTGCCGCACGCTGAGACATATTCACTGAATCCTCGGGCACTCCCGCGCGAAGTTGTGGAGGACGACGAGGCGGAAATGGGGGAAGGGCGCAAGAAGGGGCGACCAAGCAAACGTGAGCGGTTGAAAAAGGCCAAGGGGTGTGTTGCGGCGCTGGAGCAGAGTTGGGAGGGCGAGTCGGGGGGTGCGACGCGCGGTCGGTACGTGGATGCGAGGTCGGCGCTGTTGGACGCAGTCGGTCGCGACGAGCGGTGGGGTGAGGCGGTGAGAGAAGCCAACTTGGCTGTCGTTGAGCGGATTGGCATGATAAAATAAATAAATAATAAAACTAAGATCTTCTTGTTCTCATACCCCGATGGCTTTTCGTCCGCCCGATACCCAGCGCAAATTTTATAACCAGGCTGCGTCGAACGCACCCTCAACTGCAAGTCTCCTTCCACCCTCCGCAAGAGGAACTCATACCGTGCAGGCCGCGTTCGCAAGAGCACCTCCATCCATTCGCAGCGTACCAAGTTTCGCTTCCCTCGTGCGTTCCCCTCCTACCCTCCCACTCCCTCTCACCACCGCCCACCGCAGAATAGCTCCCCGTACTCTGGCGCAACCGCTGGCCGGCCACCCGCCCAAGGACACTCCATCTCCGACAAGGCGAGCACCCTCACCCTCCTTCTCTCCCGCTAACTTCCCCCTCCTCCAGTTCTCTCTTTCCCCCGACCCACACTTATGGGGCGCCGATCTTTCTCCAAATCACCCCGAGCCAGACGACTTTCTCCACAATCCCGATCCCCGTCGTGATCGAAGAAGCGACCGCGGCGGCAGCGTGTTCACTTGCAGAGGTCTCACAAACCTTGGCTGTCTCATCTTTCTCGCCGTCGGCCTTGTTGGCCTGTTGTATGTCCTTTCCTTCCATCTCCACCCCGCATTGACCCATTATACAGCGCCGGGTATCCCCTGATATCCTATCTCACTAAACATTCTTTATCCTACGCTGGCGGCTTTAATATCGGTGGTATCAATGCCAGCGGTCAGGCAAGGATCCACACGCTTTTCCATCCCACATCGTCTCATGTTCGTTCCCCTAGATTCCTTCCATCCCAAATAACATTGGTCTCATCGACGTTGACACCCCTTCTGACGCTCGTACCATGACATCGTTTGCCGACGGTTCAGAGTGGCAATTGGTTTTTAGCGACGAATTTAATACTGATAACCGCACCTTTTGGCCCGGTGATGACGCATACTGGGAGGCAGCCAATCTCCATTACTGGCAGGTACGCTTTTCCACTCCCCCTGTTCCAGGTTTCTTCTTGACGCGCAACCAGACCAACGACCTAGAGTGGTACGAACCCAACCAAATAATAACCAAGGATGGCGCACTGCAAATCAGTCTGGATAAACGGCCTGTGAACAACCTCGACTACGTTAGTGGAATGATCTCCACTTGGAACAAGTTTTGTTTCACCGGCGGCATGGTACTAGCTTCCGTCTCTTTACCAGGAGCCAATAACGTGGTTGGTACGCACAGACACTAATGTCCATACATGATCATGCGTTTCTGATCTCACCCTATCTTGTCAGGATTATGGCCTGCAGGTCCGTATTTGCACACCCCTCTTTTGCCGTTGGCACACTAAATTTTCTCGTCAGTATGGTCGATGGGTAACCTAGGTGAGTGTAAGCCGATCGCTCACTCATTCAACTCAACAATATCGCTAGGCCGCGTGGGCTATGGTGCTACTTTGGAGGGCTTGGTACAGATCTTTATCTTACTCTAAGCCTAGTGAATTCTTATTTTTTTTTCAGTGGCCCTATTCTTATGACAGTTGTGATGTTGGCACGGCACCGAACCAAACATACAATGGTTTACCCAAAGCAGCCCTTACCAACGGTGACCCAGACCATGGAGATGTCTTGTCATTTCTTCCCGGTCAACGTCTATCAAGATGTACATGTAAAGGCGAATCACACCCCGGACCCGTTCACCAAGACGGGACGTATGTTGGTCGTTCGGCACCAGAGATTGATATCTTTGAGTCCCAAGTGCGCATATCGTCCACAAATTTTCCACTGTTGCTCATCATTATAGATTACGGGTTCCCCACTCCAGGGTCAAGTCTCGCAGTCTGCTCAATGGGGAGTAAGTGGACCGTGTGATGAATTACATACTCCAACTGATTTTTGCTTAGCCCTTCAATGCCGCTTACAAGTGGCAGAATACCACAGGCAATTTCAATATTCCGAACCCGTCTGTTACGCAACTGAACCCATACACGGGTGGTGTTTTTCAGCAGGCCACTTCAGGAGTGACGACTACGAGTAAGCGTCACATTGCGTCGCATCCACCATGTGTTGAGTTTTTGTAGATCAGTCCTGCTACCAGCTCAACTCTGGATGCTTTGCGACGTATGGATACGAGTATCAACCAGGTGCATAATATTTCCTTTGTAATATCCCATGATAATTACTAAATACTAAATGATGTCCCAGGTTACACGTCCGACGGCGGTGTAAGTCCTGTATCGAGTTTCAGCCTTTTGATCTCACAGTCAAGTATCAGTACATTTCCTGGATTACCAATGATCAAGTTGCTTGGACATTGGACGCGAGCGGGATGACGCAGGATACGGCGACCCAGATTTCAGACAGACCGATTGCGCAGGAGCCCATGGTTCGTTATCCACCCTCTACTCGGGGGTGTACGCCAACTGAAAGCTCCCACAGTATTTGATTGCCAATTTGGGATTGTCGACAAACTTTCAGCAACCAGATTTCGCTGACCTCACCTTTCCGGCGATCATGAAGATAGATTGGATTCGTGTTTATCAACCCAAGAAGGCGATCAACATTGGTTGTGATCCGAAAGACTTTCCTACTGCTGCTTACATCAACCAGTAAGTATTCTTTCACAGTCTTGCAACGCGACCTCAACGCATTTGAAGGTACCTGGAGGCGTACAGCAATGCGAATCTAACCACATGGAGTGGCTACGGACAATCGTATCCAAAAAACAAATTCCTAGGCCAGTGCTGAAAGGAACTTGTAAATATTGTCCATCTGTTGGACCTGTTGTGGGACTACACTCGTGTTTGCAACATTCTTTTTGGACGCGCGGTTCGTCATGTTTTCGTTCCTTACTGTATACGCTCTCCGCAATCCTCCAACAAGGCATATATTGATAATGTTTTATTTGTTGGCTCCTGTGAACACTTGTTACATTTGGTACTGCCGTGTTCAACGTTTCACTTTGCTACATTAGCAAAAACGTACAACATCCCATAGATATTGCTACTTCATACCAAGAGAATTCCAGAAGAGATGATAGATGGATTAAATCGTACTGGAACTTCCTGTAGCCTGATTCCGATCCAGCAATATTTGAAGCTTTCCCAAAGTCCGCTCCAGTGTGATGATTCCGCCAGTGGTCAGTCGGGGCACTGCAAGGTCATGGTCGGGTTCGTTTGCTTCATTCTTGCTCTTCTCGATCAGCTGCCGCGCATCACGGAGTACCTTGGCAAGCCTTCCCTTGGCGTAATACAGCCAGTTGATCTCTTGCTGTAGACTACCAAGAGGAATCTCAAGCGCTCGGCGGACGAATCCCCTTGACAGGACATACGCCTTTTCACTGTACAGTCGACTACGAAAAGTTAGTATACGGACATGCTCGGCGCGTGAAATCACAACCTGTTGACTATGCCTTCTTCCGTGCCTCTCAGCTTTTCATAGGCTGGCTCGCAAAACCATCTGTACGACCCTTAGACGATGCAAAAGAGAAAACACGACGACGAACGGTTCTTTTACTAGGACGAGACCTTGAATGGAGACAAAAGCTTGTAGCAAACTTGACCTTGACGCGTTCCAGGTCTCGGTGCGATCGCCAGACCATGTTCCCAGGATCGAGAGACAGACCTTGCCCTCTTCGTAGAGATTCCTAAAAGAATGCAGTAGTACAGCCATTTGGTCAAGGCGTATACTCCAGTCCACTTACGGATTGACTGGGCGACGCTGTAAGCACATGCTAACAAAATCACAATAAAGCGCACGGACCTCTCCCGTTACCATTTGTCCAACTGAGGAAATGAGCTATGGGTGGGCTTTGAGGGAAGTTGGAGTCCAGCATCCAATCTATGACAAACGGAGCATCTTCATACGGCGTATTTTCTGGCCCGATGATCAAGCACCGCAAAAGATCCGAACGATCCTCATATGCGCGCACGATAATAGACTCTGGAAAATGCGATCAGGCTCAAAGCGTATCACGCCAAGTCCACTATTCACCTGGTAGGCTATTAGAAAGAGCCCGATATTCCTTGGTCAGGCGAGCAAGGAAAGCCCTTGAAGGTTGACCAGCAGATGTGGAGTAAAAGGCGTGGTCAATAGGGGCGGATGGCAGGATCTCGAATCGTTTCCATGACGATTCGTCATCCGCATCAACCGCATACTTTGCAGTGGCATCCATGTCCAATTCTTGGCTCATCTCCGGAGACGTAGAAGGGGAAGTAGGGAGCGGAGAGACCGAGTCCGCAAGATCCAGTATGACGCTACTTGGAGGGTTCAGCGAATCGTCGTCTAGTCCTGGTGATGATTCAGTTTCTGCCCAAGGAATATCGACCTCCATCTCGTCTGGCTCCTCCTCCATTTCCTCCCATTCATCATCGTCAGCGTTCTTTTCATACCGCCATACACCTTCTGCATCTTGAAGCCAAATACCCTCCGCGTACTCTTCGTTCGAGTCGCGTTCTGAAATATTATCTTCCCAACTATCATCCTCAATCTGCTCCAGACTATCATACAACCTGGTTAATCTTTCCAAAGGTAAAACAGACACACCCGTGTTTGGGTGTGTCACTTCCACTGAGCCATCCAGACGGAGCTATAACACTAGTAAGGCAAAAGCCAGCCGAGATCTCGGAAACACACCTCAGTAACTTCTCCAAACCAAGACAGAGAGTTGTCATCCGTGCTGGGGAGTGAAACGTCGAAGAGAGGAAGTGGCTGGGTATTACGCTTGGACGCTATCGTCGCTCCTATATCAGCCATGGTGCGTCTCCATCCACAAAGTTCGCCATCGGCTCGCACTGGTGGTTCGCGAACCCATTCCTCGATCTCACCGATCTTCGGAACCCGCGGAGACGTAAATCCATTGGTGGTACCTGCTGGGTGTATAAAGACCGAGTCGCCCCGTCGTACTCCGAAACCGTGAGCATGTAACGCGTCAGGACTCGTGTCTCCTGTGCCATTCGGATCAAGTTCTAAAACAGATACCGTTTCCAGAGTACCCGTGTCCGCACAGCGAATGACAGCGACTCTATCTGTGGAATTGACGGACTGGACTATGGCCACACGTTCCTGATCTTCATTCTTCCAGAGTACATGATCGCCTGGCCTGTTGAAATTTTGAGTGGACACCCATTGAGGAGCAGTCCAATACACACCAGCAATCATATTCGTCGACATTCAAGTACGGGATCAGATCCGTGGATGGTAAAGTCTCTCTCAAGCCATCTTGCCATAGAACAGTCACGGCTGTCCGAGTTTGCTGGACACACAGTGTGCGGCTGTCAATCCTGTTATTGGCCTCGCCTCCGGCGTCAAGCGACACAACAGGGACGGTGTTGTCGTCGGGAACAATCACTTTGTCACCGACACGAATGTCGCCGGATCTTGCTCTTAATACCGTGAGCTTTGTAAGCTCTCGTCCGTGCCAAAAGCGTTCAGGGCGTTGCTTTTCCAGTGCAGCATTATGATCAAGCTGGGAACTCGAGTCAGAGCAGAAAGCGAAACAATGAGCAGTCATACCGTCTGGTTCAATGCTAGCCAACAAATGGCCAGCACGGTATGCTGGAGATCAACCACAGTGTCATTCGCTGTTGGCAATGGTATGCCTTGACACACGGTATGAATACCGTGAAAAGTAAGGGGATGCGGTAAGATATCCTAGATGAAACGCCCAATAAGTAGTCTACGGCATCAAAGACAGCACAACACACAAGTCCTTTGTCCCCAATGGTGAGGCGTGAGCTTATCTCCGGCACCCGAATAAGTGTGCCCGATGCTGAGATGACGAGTTCGTCGAAAAGCTGCAAGAATGAACAAAGTGACAGACGGGGTGGCGAAGATGCGTACCTCGATGACCTTGATGGGGGAGTCAGCATCGGATCGTGAAAGGCAGAGCATGGGATTTGCTTACTTGCCCTATCCAACCGTCATATACAACATAGTCTCCTGCATTGACGCTAGATGCATGGCGAAGATCCTTGACGTTTCTCCAGCCCTCGAGAGGCTCGCTGCTGATGGTGTGTACGAGCCTAGCGTGTACGTGAGTGCTCACTACGACACCGGAGCAAACGTCGTCGATACTGCGTTTACAGTAATCCCCGGGCTGGAATGTGCGATCGACGAGCTCGTATTCTGATTCTGGGACGATCTCGCGAAGGCCACCGGGCAAGAAAGACACGCCAACCTCACCGCGGGTGAGGGGGCGCATGAGCGGATCCATGAGGGGGTTGGGGACAAGAGGAATATCGTCGACATCATGCCAACAGCGCTGCGGCGGGTAATGAGAGGGGCGGAGATGAACTTGGTATAACATCTCACCAGTACAACACCATGTACGGTCGGGGTAGCAGTGCGCCGAACGATGTCCTCTTGGTAGAACTGGTGGTGGTTAATATGAGCTGGATGGCGGATAGTGCGAGAGACGGATTACCTTTGTAGTTGGCGGCGGGGCGTTTCTGGACGACATTGGAGTGAGTGCCAGGTGGGTGGCGAGTTGCGCAGAGGCCATCAGATCACGTGCTCATATACTAATTACGTCTTCTACTCACAACTTTCGACTTTTGTGCTCTACCATGCTCGACCTCCTCCCTGTCGAGATCACCATCCAGGTTTTCTCCCATCTTGGATACCGCGATTTGCTCGCCTGTAACCTTGTGAGTGCAATCACCTTCCCGTGCCATTCAAATTACACTGTAATCGTTCCAGGTGTGCCATCTCTTTCATACAATCGTGCAGGAGAATGCTTCTTGCCAGTACACAATTGACCTCGCTGTCTCTGGCATGCAAGATGGTCCCCCTGGCGTTTTGGGTCACGCTGATCGCTTGACGATGCTGCGGAACAGCCAGACCGCATGGCAGACCTTGCAATGGACCGCGCTGAAGGATGTGCGCATGATGCAGGGCTCTCTGTATGAACTCTATGGTGGAGTCTTGGTCCAATCCAACCAGTCGGGCGGATGTGGGTTGGTGTTTCGCCGTCTTCCTTCTCACTACCGTGGTATTAAAGAGCACGTGTGGTCGCTTGAACTGGACCTTGTTTTGCGAGATTTTACATTGGACCCGGCTCAAGATCTCCTCGTGCTCATCGCACAGCCGGTTGTCCGGTGAGTTATATGTGTCCAGCAGAACTGTATCTTGACCTCCTTTGAAGACAGGGTGTATACGACCTACGGAGCGAAACGTCGATACACATACGCTCGCTTACGACGGGAAAAGTGCACCCATTGGCGACCAAGCCTGTGCTTGTGCACGCTGTGAACATGGGCACCGCGAACTTGACATTTATGGTGCAGGTGCATGGTGAACGTGTTGCTGTGCACTTTGTTAGCCATGGAATGGCGCCATCGGAGCTGGTTGTGTGGAATTGGCAGACGGGAGAGACACTACTGGTGAGACAAGGGGAGTTGGATTACGTGGGCTGACGTTCAGTTTCATTTAGAATACGTACAGTGCCAGCCTGATGGCGTTTGCATTTCTTACTGAACGCCTTCTTCTGGTAGGTGGGTTTGGAGTAGCTGCGTTTAACCTCCGACAGCCTCGGCTGTTCGTGGTAGACTTAGAGTCTCACCAGGACGCAAGGATCGGATTTGAGCACGTGGAGTATGTGTGTGCCTTTTTGTACCCGACGTGCTACCCGTGGGTCCATGCGCTGAGTTTCTTGATTCGGTCGGACCCGAGTACGGGGTGGACGCCGGATGCAAGGGTTGGGGTGCCATTCTCAATTGGGCCTGGACCAAGGCTGTATGTTGTGACGATATGGGTTATGCACAGGGAAGAGATAACGCCGATCGATCTATTTGTGCTGTCGAGCACGCTGCTGGAGTATATTGGGATGGTTGGGGAAGGCGAGAGTGGACGTCAATTCGAGTGGGGAGAGTGGGGACCGAAGGGGACGCGGATGATGGCGCACGCGCCACACTCTCATGTGTGGGTGTGCTATGTGTTTGGGACGCGATTCAGTGCGATCAGCAGGGAAGAATGGGGAGAGGGGGAGGAGCGGACGCTGGAGATGTGGGACTTTAACCAGCTGGGGATGAGGCGGGACATGAGGAAAGAGGGGGTGAATACGGTTGAGTGGCACGAGGAGGAGAGTGTGATGAGCAGGCGGGTGTTTGTGGGGGAGGTTCGCACGTCGTTGCCGTATCGAGTGATGCGGAGGACGCTGCCAGTGGAAGGTTTGTTTACAGAGGCGATGTGCAGCGAGGACAGCCTCATCCTCGTCGATGTGAGTATCTTGTCTTGCTGATCAGATCTCAGCTAATAGCGTTACAGTCGCACTCGCGCCAGTTTCGGATTTTGTCGTTTTAAGCGTAGAATTTACCGTCCTGTAGACTCACAGCAAATACAGCTCATACCATGTTAAAATTCCATCTCTGCCCTCGAGTCGCACACCCATGCCTACCCTAGTACCCAGACCCCGCCTTGCAAGGCTCCTCCGCACACTCGCAGGCGGAGAAGAGTCCAATCGCGCAAGTATCAACCTCCCTCTCTCTCTTTCTCGCTCACCCTTTACACAGGATTTCTTCCTCTCCATCCTGAACGCAAACCCCTCCCTGCGCGACACAAAAGCCTATCTAGAAAACTTTCGCATCCATCGCCATGTCGTGCCGCCCTCTCGTCGCCCCAACACTCAGCAAGGCCGCTCAGATGCGAAAACGAGCCCCGTCATATCTTCAATCCTTGATCCCGTCTACTGTCGCACCGCCCTCGTCAAGCTTCAGGGCCCCTTCACAGACAGACAGCTGGAGAGTATCTCCCGCGGCATGGTTTACCTAGAAAAACTCGGCTTGGTCAGCGTCATCGTCATCGAGCATGACAAGCTCCCCAGAGGCGACGACCGCGAACGCGCTGCCATCAGAGAGGAAACAAACCGTGTCGTTGCTGCCCTCGAAGCTCAGGGTGCCAAGGCACGTCCCGTCCCCGGCGCGTTCGTCCGCCTCGGTCCAAAACCAGGTGACACAGACACACCCATTGATCATATCCCCATCCCCGAGGCCCACGTTTTTCCCCAGGACCTCGCCTCCATTCGCTCAGCCCTCCGCGCCGGTGAAATCCCTGTCATACCTCCCTTTGCCCTGGATTCCTTCTGCCGCTCTACCCGCATCAACGCAAATGACATCGTAGCAGCCCTTGCACGCGGCATGACAGAGGCCGCTGCACTTGACTCACAGTCCACCTCCCAAAACCCACCCGATCCCCATGCAGATTACTCGGATGATGTTAACCTCACCCCCATGCGATTGATGATCATCAACAGGGAAGGTGGCGTACCATCCTACGCACGTTCAGGATACCCCCACCTCCTCATAAACCTCACATCCGAATTTGACTATATCCGGAATACATTCAATCCTGCGTGGCTCAGAGATCGCCCCTCCGCCCTTTCAAATTTAGCGCTCGCACATACCTGCCTGTCCTACATGCTTCCAACTTCGTCCGCAATCATGGTTTCCCATCGCTCCCCAAGTTCCTTCATAGCAAACTTGATCACCAACAAGCCTGCCGTTTCCTCCAGTCTCCCTCACGCTCTCTTGCAAGGAAACCGCAAACTGACCCCAGACACACCCACACTTATCCGCCGTGGTCAGCCCATACAGGTTATCCGTGATCTGGCCCATGTCGACAAGGATAAATTGAACCACTTGCTCCAAACCTCCTTTCAGCGCACACTGGACATGGACGCCTTTTATAAACGACTAGAATCCTGCCTCGACTTTCTCATCGTCGCCGGAGATTACATTGGTGCTGCCATCGTCACCAACGAGCCCGTTCCTGGTTCATCCTCGCCCCCGATCTCCTATTTGGACAAGTTCGCCGTCTTGCCTAGCCATCAAGGCGATGGTACAGTAGACTTTCTTTGGGTTGCCCTTCACGATGAGTCATACGGCCTCGGCCATCCCTTCTCCATCAATCCAAATGGTGGTAAACAAGGCAAGGGAGAAGGTCGAGATCTCGTATGGCGCAGCAGATCAAATAACCCGGTGAATAAGTGGTACTTTGAGCGCAGCACGGGGCACATGCGCATGGGTTCATGGTCCCTGTTCTGGTGTGATGCAGAAACGAGGCTAAAACAGGAAGAGGCACGTTCTGATTCTGGCCTCTCATATATCGAAGACCGAGAGGTGGGGAGGCTCGAGACGTGGGCGGAGGTAGTCACTAAAATTCCTTCCGCTTGGAAATAGAGATATTTACTTGCATAACAAGGACTTCGAGTAGTAGTAGCAGCAGTAGTTTACAAGAGAATGTCAAATCACCTTCCTAGCTCACTAACTCGACCGTCGCCGCCGCCTGCGCTTTTCCTTCTTGGACGGAGGAGATCCTGACGAAGTGGAGGTGAAAGAGGCAACAGCGTTCTCTTTCAGCACTTTCAAAGCTAAGCCAGGCGATGCCCATTTCCAAGACTGATATGTTCCGTCCTTCAAAGTGATACTTTCAACCAAGTGGTTTAAACCTTGGACAACCCGGTCGTGGAATCGACCGCAAGTCCATTCGTCGATATTGCGAACCAGAAAATAGACTTGGAGGATGTCACCTGGATCATCCAAATCCCATTCATGGAACGGTTGGTCAGACACTGGGTCTCCAGCGCGTGAATATGGTGCCGACACGACAATCTGACACGACAATTTCAATCTTTGATCATCAAATACTCGGAAAGACCCACAGGCTGTCCATCCACGACCTCGCACCAGTCAATGTGTGCTCGCACAGTCCCGTTTGCCCAAATGAGGCCAATGACAGGGCTGTTCACGTTGAGCGAGTGAAGATGGCGGACAGCGGAAGCCGTCGCAATACGATTCTGACGATATGCATCATCAAGAAGGGTATGCACCGGCTTCTTGTCCTCCCAAAAGCTGCTCACGAACTCGAACCCAGGCATATCAGGGGGCTGCGCACACGGCGTACTCTGATACCGGAAAGAGGATCCCTTGGCGGCAGTCCCAGCTTTCGCAATCGCGGGGAGATTCTTGAGAACCTTGTATGGCGATTTCGCGGATTGCGACAGAGGACGCGTCAGCGCCGCGGGAAGGAACACTGCACAGTCGGGGGTGGCCGTCTTGGTGTTTACGACGCGGTGGGCATCATCCGCAACAACGCCAAGTGGCTGCGGCAGAGAAATGGAGCATTGCACCCTGTTAACTGTGAGATCGAGACTCGAGTCGTGGAGAGCGGAAATCCTGACCTGTAGATACTGTTCCTAATGGCAGGACTGCGAAAGACGTTATAGCTGGTTAACGTGTCAGCAATTACAAAGTGTCGGCGAGCGTCAAGACGTACACACTCGCGACATAGTCAGCTTCTGACCATCTTTCGTTACTGGCTCTCATCTTGCGCAGTCTTTTCCACGCGAGATATATCGCAAATATCTCCTCCATCAGTTCTTCATCTTGGTTTTTTAGGTTGCTCGCAAAGAGGTGAGGTGACGCGTCAAAGGCAGACTTTAGAAACCTGCCGAATCCCTCACTGCCAGCGTATCTAGCGGCAGACTTCTGTTACAATAGGCTCCAGTAAGCAACTCGCCAGCCGACATGACGGACAAAAAGACCTTGTCTAACCAAGCTTTGGGCATCCGATCGCGGACGTTGAAGATCTCGTGAATGTCACTCATGAATTGGTCAGGAATATCTGAAAAGGAGGCTTCTTCGCAATTTTGGCACGTTGACCAGATCTCAAAGTTCCGTACATTGCGCGCTATTCTAGAATGAACGGTCAACCTATAGCTCACCAACTCAGTGCGAAGAAGGCTCTCACTCAGACGCAGATAAAGCTCGCTGATGTCCAGCACGAGTGGGCCTTGAATTTTTCGCCGCAACCTGCTTCGACATCCAGCGAGTATATCACGAGAACCAGTGATAGAGTGAGAAGTTCAGTAAGGATGTTCAAGTTGCGGGGTAGCCGGTTTTACCGCGACCAATGTCGTAAGGGATGCGCTTCGGCGGTGATAGATCGGGCATTTTGCCCGCAGCGTGGACCACTTACGTACGGCAATTGCATGGTAAGTACTTACCTGAACGTTGAACCACGCCAGCAGTGGCTGATATGTTCTGAGTGAGAGAATCATACAAGCAAGAAGCAGAACAACATATCGAGACACCGGTCATAATCTATCTCAAGTGCCCAGTCAATAGTATTCGCTTCCGAGGTAACGAAATCCAGTTGGGATCATAGAGAAACCTGATGCAAGGTTAGAACAAATTATCCATCACTTTTCTCGATGCTTCAACTCCGACCTGCATGATTTGAATTAGCATTTGCGTTTGAGCAACAATAAAAATCGCATACAAAAGTGGCAGCATTAGCGGGGAATGCCTAGAGTAAACAGCCGATTAGTAACTCTGACTATGCAATGCTCGATGCCGCACTCACCCTAGCCATGGCGGGTCCAAACCCTTTCCAGAGAGCAGCGGCGCCATCTTGAGCCACGGTCTTTCGCAAACAATCAAATAAACCTGAGTATGTACCCGAAGGAGCGGACTGCAGCCTCGATTTGAGCACCTGTTGCAACTTGTCAATGTCTTGACATAGCACATGAGAGATCGAACGAACATCGGGGGGTATCGCCAAAGACCACATCGCAACTCCCGCAGTCCCACCGGCCAAGATAATGGCCCCAAGATTGAGTTCAGAGACTCCCGACCCAGCTGGCGTCAACATCTTTTTAGTGACTTCGTACGCAGCAAAATAGCTAAACTCAATTATTGTTAACTCAGTGAGAGCAGGGGAGGGGAATAATCGTACGCAGCACTCCCAGGTCCATCACGAGCAAGTGTGGCACTTGTTCCACGGAAGATACTTCGCATACCTCCTTCTTTATACAGGTGCCTCATTACGTCGAAGACACCCTTATATTGAGTGCCCGATGTTCCTTGACCTTGCACCTACCTCTGTTGAGGAAGGAAGACGGGACACAAATACATATTCGTACCTGCAGCAAGACCTTTGCTCGCTCCACTGGCGCTGTGACCAAGGTTGTCGGTACGGCTGATAGGAACCCGGCGGTGGCGAGTTCTACATTCGAAAGTTGCTCATTCGATCTATTTGGGGTTAGAGCGAAAATAAGCTGCTTGGAAACATCGTAGGCCTTGGAGCGATCGGATTATCATTCAGACATGGAAAGGGAGAAAGGAATATACCCAGAAAGAAACAGCAAAGATGGGTGTTACACCAAGAAGCGGGGGGACCATGCCTCTATACATCCTACGCGGTCAACAACGCGTAAGCAAATATACAGCAGGTTCCGGGCCGTTACCACTCACCCAGTAACGCCATCTCGAGCGAGGATCTGCCGAATGACATCGATCGCACCCTTGTATTGCCCCGGAAAAGCGGTCTGGAGTCGTGTCTTGGTAAGGTCAAAGGGGTGGCCTTACCATGAAGGTCAGCGTCATCAAGAGCTTGCTGGAATCGCCATCTCTCACCCACAAGCACCGCTGACACGCCGCCAAATCCTCCAGCGATAAATGCTTTGACGTTTTGGACGGCTGAGCTTTTAGCTGTCTCCTCGATAGAAGGTGTCTCGCTACTCTGGTGGGCAAGTGATCAGCGCTGGTACGCATCAGTCCTCGCTGCGATACTGACCATGGTGGGTATCAGGGAAAGAGGCGTTCAGGTTCACGCGTATTGTGAACCTAAGAAGGAATTGTCATATGATTAACTCGCTCGGTACTGATCGGTATTTCCATATGGTAATAGCAAAAAATATCATCATACGCGGCATCTCTTGTCGCTACGAGTCGTCAGGGTCCCGACCAAAGCCTCCGACAGGCTCATACGTAGCTTCTGTCGAGTCCCTCCTCCAAAGGATGCGAACTCCATAGAAGAATGAAAATATAAGCAATACACCGACGGCTCCCACAAAGGATGGTGGGCCATACTCGATCCACCATGGTGGATGATAAGGGACTAGGAGCCGGTCAATCTGAATGACTCCCCCAGTCCCACTCCCGGTAGTGGTACGGCCCCAATTCAACACACGGGCCCAATCGGCTTTTCCGTCAGTCCCTCGTGCATTCTTGATCCCAACCATGTACTCTGCCAATTTGTCTTCCATTTCCTTGAAGACGATGTCGCCGTACAAAGAAGTCGGCGACAAGAGTGTTGAATAAGTGCCAAGCTGGTCAAGCGGCAATGGTCGGTTGCTGTTGAGTATATCCATTATACTGGTCGAACCGGAGGAGGGAGGTGATGGAGAGGTCGGGATTAGATGCTGCCTGACGATCGCACGTAGCTCATGAAGATCTTCAAGCAGCTGCGTCAGGTTGTGTTTCTTGAAAGCATCATCCGTGGGACAGAGCAAAGTCCAGGTTCCCCTGCCAAGTCCACGTTCTGCCCATTCCGAACCTTCAGGCGGTAAGGACCCATCTAGAACCCATTCGAATCCCGCCTTTGTCATCACATTCATCATAGTTGTTGCCTTTCCCGCCTTCATCAGCTTTCCAATGTTTAACTCCACCGATCGAGGGATCATCAAGTCTGACACCTCGTGTATGACGCCAGTGTCTGTCAGCATGTTTCGCGGAAATAATGCGCTTTTCATACCAGCCCAGCCTCCACTGGAGCTGATCGCAACGGGGCCGTCCTCAGTGCGCTCCAGTTGTAGATCAGACCCTTCTAGAGTAGCGAAAGTGCGTTGGTTGCCATCGACAAAACTCTTCGCATATTCGACGTCATCAATGATGTGATGGAGAATGACATTTTCCAGGTCTTGTTTAGAAGATGCGGCAAGTAGGTGGTCGCTGACCAACAGACCAAGACGCTTGAAAGCACTGTTTTGCGGAATGAGGAACGTAGTACGGGGCATCTTTTTAATCACGTCCGCGAGCGAAGTCGAAAAGACGGCCGCAAGGAAGGAAGAGAGATCCAAGGATGGCAATGCCGTCTGGAGAGGATCAACGGGAGGATCAAGCGGCCGCGAAATGAAGTATATGATCGTGTTATCGATTTCCACTACAAAAAATATCAATAGATGGCGAGGGCGTAGTGTGGCTTCGCCTACCGCGGTCGCCAACGACGCCTGCGCCGCCGAATCCGATGTGTAGCTCTTTCTCAACATTTTCCTCGCCATCATTGACATCGACGTTTACTACCTGACGGTCGTCATCCAATCCCGGCTCATGGAGTTCAGTCTTAAGCAACATTTTATCACCGAGTTTGTTAGGTTTCCAGAGGCCAGGAAGAAAGTGATATTGCAGAACCCGTTTGAGGTCGGACGACCCTGATGCAGGCAAGCCATAGGTAGAAAGGGAAAGCACCTCGTCCTGAAGCGCAAGGATCGTGTATTGATTGTCAGTATTATTGATGAGATGTTCCAGGTTAACCGAGTGAAGGAGTGACACGAAGGAGGTGCAGCTGAGTGCCAAAAGGTATTTCTCTGGTGTTAGTTGGAGAGCCCCTGGGGGAACAAGTAAGGAAGACACGAGATGTAGGACGCCGTTGCTAGCGTAAATGTCTGGCTGGACAAGGTCCGCTCCGGATATTGTTGTGCCTTCATCAGAGACCGTGACATCGAGAGTGGAGCCGTACCTAGTCGTCACTGGCTGCAAAATCAGGCGAACACAAGGCAGCAGAATGAAACTTTACACACTCTCAGTTGAAGACTGGAACGAGCCTGACCATCTCACGCCAGACTGCGAGACCACGTGCATATCCAGAATGCGGCGGAGGTCGTCTGCAGCAAAGTCACTCTCCAAATATAGTCGTTCGAGGGGATCTAGAGCGTCCCATGCCGAATCGAGTGGCATGAATACGGTAAGTTCCGATGTGGAATTGAGGAATCGTTCGAGGTCTGGGGTTAGCACCTTCTGAAAATAAGAAAGTGACTTGAGACCGCCCACGACAGTTGCTGGCAGACGCGTAAATGTATTGGGGTGACGTAGTATATAACTACTCACCAAGGTCCGCGGGTAGTTCAAGTATCTCGGCGATGCCATATACGATACCATTGGTTGCTTCTACGCTTCCTTTGACTAACTCTGCGCCGCCATTGCCAGATGCGTCTACACCGAGCCAGGCCGAACCATCACGTGAAGCGAGGCGGAGACGCTGCGGTTGGTCACCCAGCAGCCCATGCGGTATCGGGAACCACGGAGAGGATGGGGGCTCGGTAGGGGGGGAATCGGATGGCAACTGAGGAAAATGGAGAGTCTTGAGCGTCTGCGTGGATGAGTCTTCTGGGACTTTAGCGAGCGAGTAGTTGAGAATGTGGTAGAAGAGCTGCTGTCTAAGATGTTCTTGCACATTATCGGGTGCGAGCGTGTCTGTTTCAGAAAGAAGGCTCTTCCACAGGGTACTCTTGTCTGCATGGCGCTTGACCGCCTCGTTGGTGGGTGCAAAGAAGGTGCTTCCGTTGAGCTTATTGAGAGTTGGTATGAGACGAGCGCGCTGGAGGAGAGGTAGTAGGAGCGAGTAGTCAGGGTCGTTGTTGAGGACGTCGACTAGGGTCTTTGGCTTGGACTGCCACGACAGCTGTGAGGCGGTAGTGGAGAGGATGAGCGCGAGGAGAGAGATGCAGAGCCGCATGGCTGGACTGCGAGAAAGGAGTCAATGGGCGTGGTATATAAGCAAGTGACTGCTACGGATAGCGGCCATGCTCGACCTCCTCAGGACATTCACGGGCGCTCCGTCTGGGCCACTCCAGCACCTCGTCCTCCCTCACGCTACCCTCATCGTAAGTGCACCCTTTTGTCTTTCCCAAAGCAGTTTCTGACACCCTTGCAGCTATACTCGTCTGCAGACACCATCGTCCTCCTCAATGCAGCCAGTCTACAGCTTATCCGCGTTCTCGCCTTTCAGGAGGTATTTCCCGGTTTACGAACTCTAGGCGAACGCGTTTCTTGCATCGCCGTTGACCCCGCTATGAAAATAGTACGTCAACCCGTCACCACGTCCTTCCCCTGACCATGATCACCGCCCTTGGGTGTAGATCGTGGCTTCCATAAACACGCACATTGCAGCATGGTCCATGTCCGATGTTCAGACGGATACCTGGCGTATCCACTCGTCCCTAGTCCTTCCCGACGGTGACTTTGTTACCGCCTTGGATTGCCGTTCCGGTAATTTCACAACCGACCATGGTGTGGTCCTCGTCCAACCTCATTTCAGGTTTACTCGCAGTCGGTAGCCAAAGTGGACTCTCAGTATATACATTGATTCTTGAGAACGATCTCCTCAGCTGGAGCAAGAAGTGGGCTACTTGGTGTGTGCATTTTGTGAACCCTATCATTGGCCTCACTCGACAGGCAATCTTAGTGCCGTTACGCCTTCTCTCGCCAAACTCGCTCCAATGCTAACATATATTGCTACCACATCCTTTGTATGTTCTATTCTCGTTCTACTGGTGTCCTCTCAATATGACATCAGGATGACAATCGGGTTAGATTATACTCCACTACTTCCGGTCAGCAATCTCAAGACCTGCCACATCCACGTCCTGTCAAGTCTGTCGTCTGGAGATATTCCCTACTCTCTCGAAGGTTCGTACACATGCAGAGTTTTGCGCCTGCTGCCCATCTCTCGTTCATAGTGGCGACCCTACGCTGTTTACGATTACTTCGGACTCGGTACTACGTATATTTTTGCCTGTTGTCGACTCACCACAACGACTTCAATTACACCTCTCGGTCGACATCCTTTCTTCTTCTTCCGCCCGTCCGGCTGCGTATCAATCCATACCACCTCTCCAGTCAGAGATAATTTGGTTGGACAGAGAAGTTATTGGTCCAGCTATCACAACAATACTGAATGCGTCGGAAACCAATAACAGCGAGATATCGAAGCTCAGAGATATCGAGGATGAGGACTGGGACTTGTTCTTACGGGTTCTCGCAGATGGCTCTCTGCTGTTGAGCGCTGTGGCAGTGAGCCTCCCTTGCGCATACGAAATGGGTATTTCTAACCAGATCCCAGAATATTGATCGTAAACCACCGACTCTATTGAGACAATTCGTCATCTCGCAGTCGTTTCCAGGAACCCTATTTCCACCTCCTCTGAATCTCTATCTTTTACCTTGCGGTAACAGTGCTAACTTGACCATGGTGACCTCACCACCACTGCGTACATACAACATCTCTGCGGCCACATTATTCAATGCGCGAGCCGACGCCTTCCAGTTGATTGCAGCAGGACCAGAGCAAGTGCCTCTGGAAGAAAGTAAAATATTGCGCTTCGTCAGGACGCCAGCAGGGCGAGGAGTTGCGATTGTACGTGTTGATGGTGGCGAGACGTGGATGGAAACCGACGGGGGGCATAATCTGGCTCGTCTCAGTTCATGGCCCTCCGCGGATCAGGTGGTAGTCTTAGACGGTGGTGCGTATAGTTTATCCCTAGCACATGGTCAAATCTCAGATGCTTCTGGTGGCAGGGAGGCTCGTTGCTACTCACTCGATTGAAAATGCCATCTTAACACTTCATTCGACCCCTCCTTCCACCCTCCGGCTTCCTCGCGTCTCGCACCTTTTCTCAGCACCGTCTAGACGAGAACATGAATCCATTATCGCTCTGACAGAAGACAAGTTCATTTTTCACATCCACATTTCTAGTTCCCCTCATCCAACCCTCGTGCTCTATTCCAAAAATAGCCTTCCACTCTTACAACCACCGAAGCTATTGATTGCTGTTGATCCCATGGCATGGAGCAAAGCCTCGACTCTAGAAGAACATGATGACATACTAAGCGTTTCCAACAATGGGGAATTATGTTTTTGGACCTTGGAACACGGAACAAACCCGAGATGGAGGTGTACGGGAAGAGTAAGGACTGGCAGGAGCGACTTCAGAATGGCAAGCTGCAGCTCAGCGAAGAAGTCTGTACTTGGTACCGTTTGTTCGTGCAGTTCGGGTATTGTCTTGTTCATTCCCCGCTGTCAGTTTCCGGCCATCCCGATGGACAGGAGTTGACTGTCTGGGATTCTAACGAATCAGAATTTGCTTCTGGTCTCGAGTATCAAAGGATATTCAGGTGAGCACAAACTCTTACCCTTCTAGGAGACGCCCTCATTTCAGTCCAAAGTGCATCCGAACCTATCTACGATCTCGATTGGACGTCAACTCCAGACAACCAGTCGATACTTGCTGTTGGTTTTGCCCATCATGTCGAGCTCCTATGTCAACAGCGTAAAACGTATTTCGGTGACGATCCTGCCTGGGCTATATGTTTCAGGATCGAAGTTGGAAGGTTCGTTTTCCCACAAGTCAGCGTGGTTGACTCTGAACCCTGCGAATCCAGATACACCCCCTACACCATCAGTGATTCAATTTGGCTCGCAAATGGTACACTACTAGTGGGGGTTGGACATCATATGTTTCTCTATGGCCAGACTCAGTCCTACGAACCCAATGCCACAACTGAAAGCTTGTTTATGCATGTTGCCAGGATTAATGGTCCTCTTCCGGATTATCATCCTCAAATGCTATTGCAATGTCTTCTATGGGGTGCGAAGCGGGACCTTTAACTGCTTTCACTGGCTTGACATCATATCCATTGTCCAGGGAAAATATCACTAGTCAAGCGAATCATCATTTCCCTTTGGCGGGCTACAAGGGGAGGAAAACCCTTTCACTGGCAGCCGTTTGCCGTGGAAGACTACTTGCGAGAAGAGCAATCGCTCTTCGTAAGTTTATTCTATCATTAAATGTGCGGAAATAATTCCTAAGTTTATTTAAGACGAAGAGACCTGTGAGATCCTATGGCCTGTTGTTTGGATCCCCCGAACAATTAAACGTGTGAGCATATCGCCCACTCCCTCTCAACGAATCTTTATCTGACTTCGTCACAGCGTAGATGAAGTTTTCTCCAGATCTCTGGTAGAATCACTTATAGAGCAGCTGGAAATGCATCCACTCCCTCATCTTTCACCAAATGAGCGTGCATATCTTATCGTCCTCATACAGACAACGTTGGAGGTGGGTTGCCAGACCACACCGAAGGCTGTGCTAATCTTTTTCCTTGCTACTGAAGATCGACGAGCAGAGACGAGCACTGGATGCCAATGGGCTCCGCTACGTGCTTTCCGTGCGCTCATTTTACATCTTAAACCGTAGGATTGCATCGGACCCTGGGAGTCCTCGCTCGGACGGTGGCATCCCTCTTCAAACGGGCTGGAGGAAACGTCTTCGATACAGAGATATGATCTGGGCGTTCCACAGTGAAAGCCAGGGCCTATTGTTGACCACCTCTGCCGTGGCTTGTAATGGAAAGATGCTGTGGTCGGACGCGCGAGCTCTTGGTGTATTTATTTGGTTGACCTCAATTGACACGATGGTGAGACCCCTTGCATGATCGTTGGTGCGCTACCATGAATATAATTGACAGAAGTCGCACATGGAAGTTGTTGCTCGAAATGAATACATGGCGGGTGGCAACCGAGATCCTACCGCATGTTCCCTCTTCTACTTTGCGTTGGGAAAAGTGAAATTGGTACATGGACTGTGGCGTCAAGCAGCGTGGCACAGGGAGCAAGCAATAATGCTCAAGTTCTTAGCCAACGACTTCACACAGCCGCGCTGGAAGACCGCAGCCCTGAAAAACGCTTATGCCTTGTTGAGCAAACAGCGGTTTGGTTAGTAAATGTATGCAGCCACGATATTCTGCTGACAACCTCGGCTCAGAATATGCAGCCGCTTTTTTCCTTCTTGGGGGAAGCCTCAAAGATGCTGTAAACGTCTGTCTAAAGCAGTTATCTGACTTCCAACTCGCTGTGGCCCTAGCACGGGTAGTCGAAGGGAATGACGGACGAGTATTGCGCGACATCTTGAACAACACAGTATTACCTATCGCTTTTCGCGAAGGGAACAGGTGGCTAGGAAGCTGGGCGTTCTGGCTGCTACGGCGCAGAGATTTGTCTGTGAGGATACTCCTGGTAAGTTGTAATCCCTGGTATCGATGGTCTCCTCATCCCTCCCCAGACTCCCTTGCGGGATCTGGCCGATTCTCTAGGAATGCAAAACCTGGAAATCGGTGAACCACATTTTGATGATCCAAGTCTTGCGCTCTTGTTCTCTCAGTTGCGATCCAAAACGCTACAAACTACTGCGGGAACTAGTGAGATCTCGGGAAGGAGAGAGTTCAATTTTATCTTGCAATCTGCGCGTGTATTCTGCCGGATGGGCGAGTATTGTCTGTTTCATCCTAGCCTTGCAACTTACATGATGATTGCGTAGGTTGCCACGCTCTAGCGCTTTACCTTGTTCGTTCGTGGTCTTTTGAGCGGCCAACCAATGCCACGCGGCTTGATGCCACTCAAATGCAGCGACCACCGAGCCCAGTCTCGCCACGCCGGACATCAGCTACTAGTCCATTCTTACGCAGAAGATCTTTTATCTTGATTGACATGGATGTCGAGTCCAAGACACTACCTAGAAGACTATCCTCTGAACTCTCTCCACATGGTGTAGCACAAGAGACTATCAGGGAGGAAAGTGATGTTGCCGCTCACAAAGCTGGGCTAGGGGGCTTGATAAAATCAGCAAGGCATGACGTCCAAGTCCCAGAATTCGACATGGATGTTTTCCAATAGCTTTCACTGACGTGAAAGATAACTCATGGGTAGTGTATACAGTTCAAATGGCCTCATAAGGGTACAGTGCTATAGCATGCACTCTGCATATTCCACTGCTTGAGCGGCTACTTCTCTACCTCTACTTCCCGTTTCTTCAGGACGAGGTCCGTACCAGTAACACGCTTCCAGACATCATGAACATCATCAACGACCGATTCGAAGTGAGAGGTTGCGTCGTAAGAACGAGTGATGAAGATGTTGTCGCCCTCTCCCGAGGATAGGGGCGTGTAGAGTGTGCTCACGGTCACAAACCTGTAACAATTAACACAGTCAGCGTTGTCCCTGTTCAGAAAGTAAGACTTTACTTGTCATAGATAGGTCCAAGGAGCTGAAGCCCGGGAAGAATTTCGAGCTCCGGTTTGTCCGTCTCGACAAGGGTACTAACAATGGCGACGTAAACATCCTTGGCACAAACGTTGTGCGTAGACGAGACCATAGCAATGTAGATATCTGAGGCAAGGTGAGCTAGGTAATGCGGGGCTGCAACAATTAATACGTGCCGTTTCGCCTGTTCACTTGGTTTTGAGGGATGATAATTTGGACGCTGTCACTGTCATCCGTGCCAGGAATCGGGTGCTTCAAGATACAGATCGCTCGAACAACCTTGCCGTCTTCAATAACGCGTAATTTTCCGCTTTCGGCCACTTGACCCGCACCAAAGTAGCTGGGGTCGCCGATCACTTGCTTGGCTTTGACGATTTCGTTTCCGCTGCGTACGCCAACAAATTTACCACTCTCATCGGTCACGATTTCATCAGCCGGCTTGTCAAGCATGTAGGTTCCACCATAGATAGCAGATAGACGTGCGAAGGACTGGGGAAGCTCTCCGAGACCATACAATGGGTAAATGTAGGGCGATTTTCCATAGCGAGCCATCGAAGAAGTGTAAAGGATAATCCGATCGTAAGCAGGCCGAGCATGTTTTGTAATGTAGCTGAGGAGGTGTCATCATAAATATATTTGTTTGCACACAAATGCTTACTCGTCGTCAAGGTAGAGGGCCATAGCATGACCAATGAAGTCCTGGGTACCAGGTTCAAGACCGAACTTTTCATACACCGTCTTCATGGAGTCCCTGTCGAGGTCGATGCCTAATGCGACAAGTTCAGTATGCTGTATCCAGCCGCGCTGATGCACTGACCCTGATGAGTTGCTGGATCATCGTCCTTCCAGCCTTGCAGGAATTCGAAGAACTTTTTAGCACGGCGTTTCTCGAATAGGCCCATCAGAGGACTCTTTACAGCTTCTAACTCAGTGCTTGGGACTTTGGATATTCTTCCATCCCGATAAACAAAGCTTCCTGCAATCTGCTTAAACTCCAGATAGCGTGTCACATCAGTGTGCACAAGGATCTTGGTAAGTTCTCCTGAGGCGATGATGAACTTGGGTATCAGATCAACGGCGTAGTCGCGATCGCGGCCGAGCTCCGCAGGCGGGGCCTGGTCAGGCCTGAACTTGCGATAGAGCTAGATGTGTGTGAGTGGCTGTCGGCAGCAACGATAAATGTTGGCGCGTAACTTGCCTGCGTCAAGTTCAAGCTGGCGCTATCGCCACCGTAATAGTCATTTCTATCAATATGAAGGACCTTCTTTCCCTCGACTGAGAGTAGACCCGACAGGATACATTCTGTCAGACCTGTGCCAAGAACGATGACCTGGGCGACAAGTCAGCAACACGAAGCAATCAACTATCGGATCTTGGATTTGAATCACATCGTATTCCTCATCCATGGTTGATCGTTAGCTTTCAATTATGTTGTGTGCGGTAAAGAGGGAGATGGAACAGGTGGTTGGCAAGTAGCGACCACGAGCGACCCACCAACGCCTCGACTACTTATAGCGGCACGTGCCATCGGCTGCAAGCAAGGAACTACGGGCAGCATAGTAGCATATCACTCAGTAAACATAACAAAGCACATGTAATAGTCCAGGCTCATATTGTGTGCGCTCAACTATCCCCGTGGTCGGTCTCATACTCCCCATCTTCATCCAAGCCGAGTTCCGGTGAAAGTTCCCGTCTGTTTCCCCACGATGATCGCTCACGCCGACTTTTCTTATCTCTGCTGGAGCCAAGTGAGTACCTCTTGGACAATTTCAAGATTGCTGTGATGTCTGGTTAACAAGCAGAACAAGCGTATCACAAAATTCTTAGGATCGCACCAGCTTCATGTTTACGGTAAAATTCTGCCCATGACTTGGCTGATCGTTTAGTACCGGGCTATGGAAACATGAGTCGAACATGCAACACTTGGAAGCGATCACGTACAGTTTTGGTAAAAGTTTGCCATCGCTCTTTTTGCGACATCTCATTCCAGTGATTCTTGGCAATGAACCTCGCAAGGGTGCACCAATCCCCGCGCGTAAACGATGAACCAAATTCTCCCATATCACGTTCGTCTTCCTCTGTATCGGCGTTGAAATTGACGAAATCTGGAAATGTTCCTTCAGAACGGATCACCCCTCTGTGGCGACGTGAATTTTCAGTTGCTGACATTGCCTCAGATTGAGCATCGTCATCTTCGTCGTGTTTCATTTCCTCTTCTACTTCTACTTCCTCTTCCTCGTCCTGCTGATCTTCCTCGTCCTCTGCATCGTCCTGGGAGTTATTATTATATGTAGCGAGGATCTTGTCGGCGATGTCGTGGCGTTGATGCCAATGCGAAGCCCAGGAAGTAGCGCTATGGTGGGGTGCCTGGCTCGCTTCATCAGGAAATGGTGACCGGGAGACAAATGCGGATAATGCCCACCTTTTCGTGGAGTAGCTCACAAAGCTCCTTTTTGGTTAGCGAAGGATCTTGCTTCAATCGCCATACAAGAAAATTGAGGAAGTATTCACGATCCCCCCTTGTATACTTATTTCCGTTGGTACCAACTTGCACAACGGCCGGAGGAGTTGGCGATCGCGAAGGTGGCTCCGGTAGGGGGATGTCGGCCTGAGGCGGCATTAAGTTTGGTACATCATTGGAAAGCAAAGGTGCAGAAAGGCTATTGAAAGTGGCCCTTGGGCGTTTAGGGGGACGTGTCAGGGTTGACGGTGCGGGGATGGCAGGTTGGGGGGTAGCACGTTTTTGCCGCGAGGTTTGTGAGGGGACGGAGGGACGTGCCCTCTTTTTAGCGGCTTGGCGTGGGGAAGGGGGAGGAGGAGGGGAGAGTTGTCGCTTTCGCGCGACTTGAGGAGATGAGCCCTCATGGACAGCTTTGACACGAGGAGGTGACTTGTTCACAACAATGGGCTTTTTGACAGTTTTTGGTTGTTCTGCCAATCGGGATACAAGGACATCAAGGCGGTCGTGGTGGT